>OU426913.1:0-17109 GCA_911387775.1 Thymelicus sylvestris | reverse complement strand
TAAAATTAATTTATAATAATTATTGTAAAAAAAAAAATTATTATTCATAAAATAAATCTATATATATAAATTTTTAAATTATTTATTATTAAAAAACTAGAAAAAATCGAATATTTTTTAATGATAAAAAACAATCCTTGACCTCTATATAATTCTCTTCATCCTATATCAATATTTTTTATTATTTTTTGTCTTATTATTAAAAAATAATAATTTAACCCATAAGTAGATAAATTAGGTATAAATCATATTAAACAAAAAAATAATCTTAATTTATAAGTATATATAAATTTATTTAAAGAATTAATTTTTATATTTCTAATTATATATCCCATTAATATCCCAATAAATCTAACATAAAAAACTATTAATTTTAAATTTATAGATAAATAAATTATATAAGGATAAAAAAAAATCATTCAACTTAAAAATCTTCCTGTAATTACTCTTATAAATAATAAAATAAATATTCTTTTTAATATGATATAATCTTCATCATATAAATTATAAATTCTTAATAAATTATAATCATTAATTATTAAATATATCATTAATCGAATACTATAAAATATAGTTAAACCTGTAGAAAAATAATAAATAAAAAAAATTAATATATTTAAATTTCTTATTGAAACTATTTCTAAAATTAAATCTTTTGAATAAAATCCTGCTAAAAATGGAATTCCACATAAAGCTAAATTAGAAATATTTAAACATAAAGAAGTTAAAGGAATATACAATCTTAAACCACCTATTATTCGAATATCTTGATTATCATTTATTATATGAATAATTACTCCTGCACATATAAATAATAAAGCTTTAAATATAGCATGTGTTAATAAATGATAAAAAGCTAAATTAGGTATTCCTATACTTAAAATTCTTATTATTAAACCTAATTGACTTAATGTAGATAATGCAATAATCTTTTTTAAATCAAATTCATAATTAGCAGAAATTCCAGCTATAAATATAGTAAGACCTGATAATAATAATAATATTTTTAAAAAAAATATATCAATTAATAATCTATTAAATCGAATTAATAAATATACCCCAGCAGTAACTAAAGTAGAAGAATGAACTAAAGCCGAAACTGGAGTTGGAGCTGCTATAGCAGCAGGTAATCAAGATCTAAAAGGAATTTGAGCTCTCTTTGTTATACCAGCAATAATAATTATTATTCTAATAATTTTTATTTCATAATCATTATTTATAAAATTTAAATAAAAAATATAATTTCAACTTCCATAATTTAATATTCAAGAAATTACTATTAAAATAAAAACATCACCAATTCGATTTGATAAAGCAGTTAATATACCAGCATTAAAAGATTTTCAATTTTGATAATAAATTACTAAACAATAAGAAACTAAACCTAAACCATCTCATCCTAATAAAATTCTAATAATATTAGGACTTAAAATTAATAAAATTATTGATATAATAAATATAAGAACTAAAATAATAAATCGATTTAAATTTAATTCTGAATTTATATATCTTTTTCTATAATAAATTACAGAAGAAGAAATTAAAGAAACAAATATTATAAATATTAAAGATATTCAATCTAATAAAATAGATATAACAATATTTATAGAATTAAAAGAAATTAATTCTCACTCTAAAAAAATAATAATATTATTTATAATAAAATAAATTATTATAAAAAAATTTATTAATATAAAAAAAAATAA
Source organism: Thymelicus sylvestris (assembly GCA_911387775.1). NCBI lineage: Eukaryota > Metazoa > Arthropoda > Insecta > Lepidoptera > Hesperiidae > Thymelicus > Thymelicus sylvestris. Next base: position 15,403 of record OU426913.1, on the reverse strand, counting down.
AAAAAAAAATCTAATAAAATTAATACAAAAATTTTTATTAATAACTTAAAATGATTTTCTTCATATTTTTGACTCCACAAATCAACATTTTATTATTAAATTATTTAAGTAAAATCAAATTATAAAATAATCAATTTTTAAAATTAATAAATTTAAAGGTATTCAATGTAAAAATAATAATAAAAATTCTCGTCTTACTCCTATATTAAAACTGTATAATCCTATATTATATTTACCATGTTGGGTATAAGAATATAAATATAAACTATAAACTGCTCTAAAAAATGTAATTAATATTAATATAAATATAGTTATTCAAGATCATCTAATTATTCTATTAATTAATCTAATTTCTCCTATTAAATTTAATGAAGGAGGAGCAGCTATAGAAGAAGATAATAATAAAAATCATCATAATCTTAAAGAAGGTATGAAATTTAATATTCCCTTTCTTATAATTAATCTTCGTCTTTGTAATCGTTCATATCTAATATTTGCCAAACAAAATAATCCTGATGAACATAATCCATGCCCAATTATTAAAATATAAGAACCTATATAACCTCAATAGTTTATAGTTATTACACCTCCAATTACTAATCCCATATGAGCAACTGAAGAATAAGCAATTAAAGATTTAATATCTACTTGTCTTAAACATTTTAATCTAATATAAAATCCACCAACTAATCTAATAATTATTCATAAAATATTTAATTTTAAAGAAATTTTTTGAACAATAATTAATACTCGTAATAAACCATAACCTCCTAATTTTAATATAATTCCAGCTAAAATTATAGAACCAGATACAGGTGCCTCTACATGTGCTTTAGGAAGTCATAAATGAACAAAATATATTGGTATTTTAACTAAAAAAGCTATTACTATTGAAATATATAATATATATAAATTTAAATCATAAAATTTTAAAAAATAAATTATTATTCTATTTATTTCATTAAAAATAAAAAAAATTCCTAATAATAAAGGTAAAGATGCAAATAAAGTATAAAATAAAAGATATATTCCTGCTTGTAATCGTTCTGGTTGATAACCTCACCCTATAATTAATATTAATGTAGGAATTAATCTTCCTTCAAAAAATAAATAAAATATAAATAAATTTATCATAGAAAAAGTTAAAAATAATATAATTATTAAAAAAATAATATTTAATATAAAAAAATTAATATAAAAATTTATATTAAATAATTTTTCTCTTGCTATAATTATTAATGAACAAATTCATAATCTTAATAAAATTAAACCAAAAGATATTATATCACATCCTATTATATATCTTAAATTACAATAATTTATAATATTTATTGTTAAATTAAGAAATAAATAAAATAATAAAAATATATTTATCTGAACCATTCAAAATATATTTTTTTTTAAACATAAAGGAATTATAAAAATTATTATAAAAAAAATTTTTAACATATTTATTATAATAAATTAAATCTTTGAAAATAATCATTCCCATGAGTTCGAATTATAGAAACTAAAATAGAAATTCCTAAAGCACCTTCACAAACTGAAAAAACTAAAAAAACTATTAATATATATATATCAAATTCAATAAATCTTAAATAAATTATTATTATTATATAAATTCTTAAAACAATAAATTCTAATCTTAATAACATAATTAATAAATGTTTATGCTTAGAAATAAAAATTAAATTTCCAATTATAAATATAAAAAAAATAATATTTATCATTAATAGTTTTTATAGTTTAAAATAAAACATTGGTCTTGTAAATCAAAAATAAGATTTTTCTTTATTAACTTCAAAGAAAAAGAAATCTCTTTATCTATAATCTCCAAAATTATTATTTTTATTTAAAATATTCTTTGAAATAATTAAATTATTTTTAATTTCAAACATAATACTTATTTCTCTTATTATATTTTTTCTTAATCATCCTCTTTCAATAGGATTAATAATTTTAATTCAAACTTTATTAATTTGTCTTATTTCTGGAATAATTATTAATACTTATTGATTTTCTTATATTTTATTTTTAACTTTTTTAGGAGGATTATTAGTCTTATTTATTTATATTTCAAGTATTGCTTCTAATGAATTATTTAATATTAAATTAAAAAATAATATTTTTTTTATTTTTATATTATTAAATATTATTATTATCAGAATTATATTTTTAAATAATTTAAAATGATTTAATTTATTTAATAATTCTTATGAAATAAATAATTTAATTAATTATTTTATCTTCTTTAATAATGAAAATAATATTAATTTATCAAAACTTTATAATAAACAAAATTATTTATTAATATTAATATTAATTATTTATTTATTTATTACTTTAGTAGCTGTAGTAAAAATTACTAATATTTTTTATGGTCCCTTACGATCATTCACTAACTAATGATAAATAAATTTAAACCTTTACGTAAAACTCATCCTATTATTAAAATTTTAAATAATTCACTTATTGATTTACCCACTCCTTCAAATATTTCAAGATTATGAAATTTTGGATCTCTTCTTGCTTTATGTCTCATAATTCAAATTATCTCAGGATTATTTTTATCAATATATTATACAGCTAATATTGATTTAGCATTTTATAGAATAAATTATATTTGTCGAAATGTAAACTATGGTTGATTAATTCGAACTTTACATGCTAATGGAGCTTCATTTTTTTTTATTTGCATTTATTTACATATTGGACGAGGAATTTATTATGAATCATTTAATTTTAAATATACTTGAATAGTAGGAGTTATTATTTTATTTGTTTTAATAGCTACTGCTTTTATAGGATATGTTCTTCCATGAGGTCAAATATCTTTTTGAGGAGCAACAGTAATTACTAATTTATTATCTGCAATTCCATATTTAGGAAATCTCTTAGTACAATGAATTTGAGGAGGATTTGCTGTTGATAATGCAACCCTTACTCGATTCTATTCTTTTCATTTCCTTTTTCCTTTTATTATTGTTGCTTTATCTATAATTCACTTAATTTTTTTACATCAAACAGGATCCAATAATCCTTTAGGTATTAATAGAAATCTTGATAAAATTCCATTTCATCCATTTTTTACTTTTAAAGATTTAATTGGAATAATTATTTTATTATTTTTATTATTAATATTAACACTATTAAATCCTTATATGTTAGGAGATCCAGATAATTTTATTCCAGCAAATCCTTTAGTAACTCCCATTCATATTCAACCAGAATGATATTTTTTATTTGCATATGCTATTTTACGTTCTATTCCTAATAAATTAGGAGGAGTAATTGCTTTAGTTATATCAATTTTAATTTTAATTATTTTACCATTTACTTTTAATAAAAAAATTCAAGGTATTCAATTTTATCCTATTAATCAAATTTTATTTTGATCAATAGTATCAACAGTATTTCTTTTAACTTGAATTGGAGCTCGACCTGTAGAAGACCCTTTTATTATTACAGGTCAAATTTTAACAGTAATTTATTTCTCATATTTTATTTTTATTCCTTTAATTAATAAATTATGAGATAAATTAATTTTTAATTTTTAATTAATGAGCTTGTAAATAAGCATTTGTTTTGAAAACTTAAGAAAGAATATTAATTCTATTAATTTATACTAAAAATATATTACTTAAATTAAAAAAATTTTAATTCCTAAAAATATTAATATATAATTTAAAGATACAGGTAAATAAATTTTTCAAGATAAATACATTAACTTATCATAACGATAACGAGGTATTGTTCCTCGAACTCAAATAAAAATAAAAGAAATAAAAACTATTTTTAAATAAAATATTAAATTTAAATCATAACCTCCTAAATATAATAATCTAAATATTAAACTTATAAATAAAATTCTAGTATATTCAGCTAAAAAAATTAATGCAAATCCTCCTCTTCTATATTCAATATTAAACCCAGAAACTAATTCTCTTTCCCCTTCAGCAAAATCAAATGGTGTTCGATTAGTTTCTGCTAATCTAGAAGATATTCAACATAATCTTAAAGGTATTATTAAAAAAATAAATCAAATTAAAAATTGATATATATTAAATTTTATTAAATTAAAATCTATAATTAATAAAATACAAGATAATAAAATTAAACTTAATCTAACTTCATAAGAAATAGTTTGAGCTACTGCACGTAACCCCCCTAATAAAGAATAATTAGAATTAGAAGATCATCCAGCAATTATAATTGTATAAACCCCTAATCTTAAGCAACAAAAAAAAAATAAAATTCCTAAATTAAATCTAATTATATTAAAATAATATGGTATTAATACTCAAATTATTAAAGATAAAATAAATCTTATAATTGGAGAAAAATAATAAGTTAAATAATTAGCATTTATTAAATAAGTTTGTTCTTTTGTAAATAATTTAATAGCATCAGAAAAAGGCTGTAATAATCCTATAAATCCAACTTTATTAGGACCTTTTCGAATCTGAATATAACCTAAAATTTTTCGTTCTATTAATGTTATAAAAGCAACTCCAATTAAAACCCCAATAATTAAAATAATAAACCCAATTAAAATATTATAGTAATCTTTTATTATTATTACTATATATATATTTATATAATATATATTTATGACTTCTAAAATCATTACATTTTTCTGCCAAAATAGTTAATTATTATATAAATACATTTTTTTTATTTTTAAATTATAATTTATTATTATTAGTAATATTCTTTTAATTAAAATTATTTTAAATATTTAATCCTTTCGTACTAAAATATTTTAATTTTTTAAAGATAGAAACCAACCTGGCTCACACCGGTTTGAACTCAGATCATGTAAGATTTTAATGATCGAACAGATCAAAATTTTAAACTTCTGCATTTAAATTTTATCTTAATCCAACATCGAGGTCGCAAACTTTTTTTCTTATAAGAACTAAAAAAAAAAATTACGCTGTTATCCCTAAGGTAATTTTTTCTTTTAATCAAAAATTATGGATCATTTATTCATAAATTAATGTTTTATATATAAAAAAAGTTTAATTAATTTTTCTATCACCCCAATAAAATAATTAATATAATTATTTTTTAATTACATATAATATATAATTTTAATTAATTTAATTATAAAACTCTATAGGGTCTTCTCGTCTTTTAAAAAAATTTTAGCTTTTTTACTAAAAAATTAAATTCTAATTATAATAAAGAGACAGTTAATATCTCATCAAATCCTTCATACAAGTCTTCAATTAAAAGACTAATTATTATGCTACCTTTGTACAGTCAATATACTGCAGCCCTTTAATTTTTAATCAGTGGGCAGATTCAACCTTAAATCATAATCAAAAAGACATGTTTTTGATAAACAGGTGAATATTTTTTTTTGCCAAATTCCTTTTTATTAATTTTTATTTTTAATTTAAAAATATAATTTAATTTATTTTTATATACTAATTTTATCATTATAACTAATTTTTATTCATTAAAAATTATTTTTTTATAAAAATTTAAATTTTAATTAAAAATTTTATTATTAATAAAAATTTTTATAAAAAAAATATAATTTATAAACAATATAAATTTTAAAAATTTTATTCTATAAATAATAATAATTAATTATAAAAATTTAATTTAAAGATTATCCCTTAAAATATTAAAATTTTTATTATTTATTATAAAATTTATTATATAAAAATAAAAAAAAAATTCTAAATTAAACTTATTTCTAAAAAAATTAGATATATTTAAAAACGATTAACATTTCATTTCAAATTAATTATTATAAATATTTATGAAACAATAAAATTTTTAATTAATTAACTCTTTTAAATTCGAAAAATTTTTATTTAAAAAAAATTTTTAATAAACTCTGATACCCAAGATACAATAAATTAAATCTACTTACTTTCTAATTAATTTTCATTTATTTCAATATTCTTTATCAATACTATTTCCCTATAAAATTTCAAATTTTTTCTTTTTTATACTTTAACCCCCATTAAAATATAGTCAAATAAAAATTTCTTTTATTAATTATAAATAATTAAATTACCCCCATCAAATTAATTAATTTAATAATTTCTTTTCAATGTAAATGAAATACTTAATATCTAAGCTCTAATTTGTCTTTCTAGAAACACTTTCCAGTACCTCTACTTTGTTACGACTTATTCCAATTTTTAAATGAAAGCGACGGGCAATATGTACATATTTTAATTTTAAATCATTTTTTTTAATTAAAAAAAATTACATTTAAATCCACCTTTAATTATTTTTTCCAAAATAATATTCATTTAAATAAATTTATTGTAATCCATTACATTCTTAATTATAATCTGCATCTTGATCTGAATTAATTTTTATTTAAAATTTTAAAATATTATTTTTATTTTAAAATATTTTTTTAACAACGATATACAAAATAATAAATTAAGTAAATTTATTCGTGGATTATCAATTACAAAACAGATTCCTCTAAAAGAACTAAAATACCGCCAAATTATTTAAGTTTCAATAATAACTTATTTACTATTTTAGTATTTTAATTTAAATTTTTAATAATAGGGTATCTAATCCTAGTTTATTATTAAATTTATTAAATCATATTTTATTAATAAATTTTAATTAAATTAAAATTTCACTTAATAATTTAAAATTTAATTTAAAATTAATTTTTATAATAAATATTTATTATAACTGAAAAAATTTATTTTAATTTTTGTATAACCGCAACTGCTGGCACAAAATTTGTTATTAATTTTAATATTACTAAATCTTAATTTCTTAAATTTTTAATATTAATTACTACATAATTAATTATTATTATTAAAATAATAAAAAATTAACACTAAAATTTATATGTAAAATAAATTAAAAATAAATCTTTAAAATCATAAATTTTTATCTATATACAAATTTTTTAGCATAGAATTTTTTTTTTTTTTTTTTATATATATATAATTTTTTTATATATAAAATCAAAAATTATTCATAATTTAATTTTAGTATTATTTATATAAAATATATTCCAATATATTAATTTATTTTTTCTAATATTGAAATAAATAATAATATAAGCCTTAAGTTTTTATAATTAATTATTAAAAGAAAAATATTAAAATAATTAATATTAATATATATATATATTTATATAATTATTATATTTATAATAAATTTAAAAATTTATTTAATTATTAATATTATTTTAATATAAATATATATATATATATATACATTAATTATTAATAATACATTAAATATTTAAATAATATATATATATATATAATTTTTTTATATATAAAATCAAAAATTATTCATAATTTAATTTTAGTATTATTTATATAAAATATATTCCAATATATTAATTTATTTTTTCTAATATTGAAATAAATAATAATATAAGCCTTAAGTTTTTATAATTAATTATTAAAAGAAAAATATTAAAATAATTAATATTAATATATATATATATTTATATAATTATTATATTTATAATAAATTTAAAAATTTATTTAATTATTAATATTATTTTAATATAAATATATATATATATATATACATTAATTATTAATAATACATTAAATATTTAAATAATATATATATATATATAATTTTTTTATATATAAAATCAAAAATTATTCATAATTTAATTTTAGTATTATTTATATAAAATATATTCCAATATATTAATTTATTTTTTCTAATATTGAAATAAATAATAATATAAGCCTTAAGTTTTTATAATTAATTATTAAAAGAAAAATATTAAAATAATTAATATTAATATATATATATATTTATATAATTATTATATTTATAATAAATTTAAAAATTTATTTAATTATTAATATTATTTTAATATAAATATATATATATATATATACATTAATTATTAATAATACATTAAATATTTAAATAATATATATATATATATAATTTTTTTATATATAAAATCAAAATTATTCATAATTTAATTTTAGTATTATTTATATAAAATATATTCCAATATATTAATTTATTTTTTCTAATATTGAAATAAATAATAATATAAGCCTTAAGTTTTTATAATTAATTATTAAAAGAAAAATATTAAAATAATTAATATTAATATATATATATATTTATATAATTATTATATTTATAATAAATTTAAAAATTTATTTAATTATTAATATTATTTTAATATAAATATATATATATATATATACATTAATTATTAATAATACATTAAATATTTAAATAATATATATATATATATAATTTTTTTATATATAAAATCAAAAATTATTCATAATTTAATTTTAGTATTATTTATATAAAATATATTCCAATATATTAATTTATTTTTTCTAATATTGAAATAAATAATAATATAAGCCTTAAGTTTTTATAATTAATTATTAAAAGAAAAATATTAAAATAATTAATATTAATATATATATATATTTATATAATTATTATATTTATAATAAATTTAAAAATTTATTTAATTATTAATATTATTTTAATATAAATATATATATATATATACATTAATTATTAATAATACATTAAATATTTAAATAATATATATATATATATATATAATTTTTTTATATATAAAATCAAAAATTATTCATAATTTAATTTTAGTATTATTTATATAAAATATATTCCAATATATTAATTTATTTTTTCTAATATTGAAATAAATAATAATATAAGCCTTAAGTTTTTATAATTAATTATTAAAAGAAAAATATTAAAATAATTAATATTAATATATATATATATTTATATAATTATTATATTTATAATAAATTTAAAAATTTATTTAATTATTAATATTATTTTAATATAAATATATATATATATATATACATTAATTATTAATAATACATTAAATATTTAAATAATATATATATATATATATATATATATATATATAATAAAATATATGAGTAAAAAAAAATAAAAACCGTTTGTAATATTTTTTACATAAAATAATTTTTTAAAATAAGCTAAATATTAAGCTTTTGGGTTCATACCCCAAATATAAAGGAATAAACCTTTTTTTAAAAAAAATAAAGTGCCTGAAAAAGGATTATTCTGATAGGATAAATAATGTAATTCATATTTACCTTTATTATATTTTATAGAATTAAACTATATCTAATAATATCAAAAATTATTGTGCATCTTACACTAAAATATAATTATAATTTTATAAAAATAATTTATTAATAAATTTAATTAAATTTTTAATTTAATATTAATTACATAAATTATTTTTAATTTATTTTACTTTAAATTCTAATAAAATATTTTTTTTTTCTATTTTAATTTTTAGAACTTTAATTTCAATTTCTTCAAATTCTTGAATAGGATGTTGAATTGGTTTAGAAATTAATTTAATAAGATTTATCCCCCTCATTTCTAATTCTAATAATATAATAAATTCTGAAGCTTCCTTAAAATATTTTTTAATTCAATCAATTGCTTCTATTAATTTTTTATTTTCAATTTTATTAAAAATAATTTTAATAAAAAATTTTGAAATAAATTTTTTTCTTTCAATTTTAATTAATTCCTCAATAATAACAAAAATAGGATCCGCCCCCTTCCATTTTTGATTCCCTAATATTATTGAAGGTTTATCTTGATTAAATTGTTTTATTATTATATCCTGACAAAAAATTACCCCCATAATTTTATTGTCTTATTATATAAATAAAAATTATTTAATATTTATTATATTAATTAATGCAATTGTTGGTGCAGTTAGAGGAATTAATCAAACTTCATTACGAAAAATACTTTCCTTTTCATCAATTAATAATTTAGGATGAATAATAGCTGCAATTTTAATCAGAGAAAATTTATGAATATTATATTTTATATTATATTCATTTTTTATTAGAATTATATGTTTTATATTTTATATAATAAATATCTTTTATATTAATCAATTATTTATTTTTAATTTTAATTATTTAATAAAATTTTTAATTTTTATTAATTTTTTATCTTTAGGAGGTCTTCCTCCTTTTCTAGGATTTTTTCCCAAATGAATTATTATTAATTTTTTAATAATAAATAAACTTTATATTATTAATTTTATTTTTATTATAATAAGATTAATCACTTTATTTTTTTATATTCGAATTATTTTCTCATGTATTTTATTTAATTATATAAAATTAAAATGATTTAATTTATTTATTAAAAATAATATTTTTTATTATATTATTTTTTTTAGTTTAATCTCTATTTTAGGAATAATTCTTAGAACTATATTTTTTATTTAAGGTTTTAAGTTAAATTAAACTAATAGTCTTCAAAATTATTTATAAAGAATTATTCCTTTAAGCCTTAGTATTTTATTATTTACACCTTAAAATTTGCAATTTTAAATCATTATTGAATATAAAGCTAAAGCTACAAATATAATAATAAAAGAGATTAATTTCTCGTTAATAAATTTACAATTTATCGCTTATATTCTCAGCCATTTTATTTTTATTTAGCGAAAATGACTTTATTCTACTAATCATAAAGATATTGGAACTTTATATTTTATTTTTGGAATTTGAGCAGGAATATTAGGTACTTCTTTAAGTTTATTAATTCGAACAGAATTAGGAAATCCTAGATCATTAATTGGAGATGATCAAATTTATAATACTATTGTTACAGCTCATGCTTTTATTATAATTTTTTTTATAGTTATACCTATTATAATTGGAGGATTTGGAAATTGATTAGTTCCATTAATATTAGGAGCCCCAGATATAGCTTTTCCTCGAATAAATAATATAAGATTTTGAATATTACCCCCATCTTTAACATTATTAATTTCAAGAAGAATTGTAGAAAATGGTGCAGGAACTGGATGAACAGTATATCCTCCCCTTTCATCAAATATTGCTCATCAAGGATCATCAGTTGATTTAGCAATTTTTTCTCTTCATTTAGCAGGTATTTCTTCAATTTTAGGAGCTATTAATTTTATTACTACAATTATTAATATACGAATTAAAAATTTATCATTTGATCAAATACCTTTATTTGTTTGATCTGTAGGTATTACAGCATTATTATTATTACTTTCTTTACCTGTATTAGCAGGAGCTATTACTATACTTCTTACTGATCGAAATCTAAATACTTCTTTTTTTGATCCAGCTGGAGGAGGAGATCCAATTTTATATCAACATTTATTTTGATTTTTTGGACATCCTGAAGTTTATATTCTTATTTTACCTGGATTTGGTATAATTTCTCATATTATTTCACAAGAAAGTGGGAAAAAAGAAACATTTGGTTCTTTAGGAATAATTTATGCTATATTAGCAATTGGCTTATTAGGATTTATCGTTTGAGCTCATCATATATTTACAGTTGGTATAGATATTGATACTCGAGCATATTTTACTTCTGCAACTATAATTATTGCTGTACCAACAGGAATTAAAATTTTTAGTTGATTAGCAACTCTTCATGGTACTCAAATTAATTATAGACCATCTATATTATGAAGATTAGGATTTGTATTTTTATTTACAGTTGGAGGACTTACAGGAGTAATTTTAGCTAATTCTTCAATTGATATTACTCTTCATGATTCTTATTATGTAGTAGCTCATTTTCATTATGTTTTATCTATAGGAGCTGTATTTGCTATTTTTGCAGGATTTATTCATTGATATCCATTATTTACAGGATTAACCTTAAATCCATATTTATTAAAAATTCAATTTATTTCTATATTTTTAGGAGTAAATTTAACTTTTTTTCCACAACATTTTTTAGGTCTAGCAGGTATACCTCGACGTTATTCTGATTATCCAGATAGATATCTATCTTGAAACATTATTTCATCATTTGGTTCATATATTTCTTTATTATCTATAATAATAATAATAATAATTATATGAGAATCAATAATTAATCAACGAATTATTTTATTTTCTTTAAACATAAGATCTTCTATTGAATGATTACAAAATTTACCTCCTGCTGAACATTCTTATAATGAATTACCTATTTTAAGAAATTTCTAATATGACAGATTATATGTAATGGATTTAAACCCCATTTATAAAGGATTATCCTTTTTTTAGAAATGGCAACATGATCTAATCTTAATCTTCAAAATAGAGCTTCTCCTTTAATAGAACAAATTATTTTTTTTCATGATCATACTTTAATTATTTTAATTATAATTACCATTTTAGTTACATATATAATAATAAGATTATTTTTTAATAAATATATTAATCGATTTTTACTTGAACAACAAATAATTGAAATAATTTGAACTATTATCCCTGCTATTACTTTAATTTTTATTGCACTTCCATCTCTTCGTTTATTATATTTATTAGATGAACTTAATAATCCTTTAATTACATTAAAATCTATTGGACATCAATGATATTGAAGTTATGAATATTCAGATTTCTATAATATTGAATTTGATTCATATATAATTCAATCCCCAAATCAAATTGATAATTTCCGTCTATTAGATGTAGATAATCGAGTAACTATTCCTATAAATAATCAAATTCGAATTTTAGTAACTGCAACAGATGTAATTCATTCATGAACTATTCCTTCTTTAGGAGTCAAAATTGATGCCAATCCAGGGCGATTAAATCAAACAAATTTTTTTATTAATCGTCCTGGAATTTATTATGGACAATGTTCTGAAATTTGTGGAGCAAATCACAGTTTTATACCAATTGTAATTGAAAGTATTTCAATTAAAAATTTTATTAATTGAATTAATAATTATTCTTCATTAGATGACTGAAAGTAAGTATTGGTCTCTTAAACCATTTTATAGTAAATTAACATCTACTTCTAATGGTTATAAAGAATTAGTTAAAATTATAACATAAATATGTCAAATTTAAATTATTAAATAAATTAATATTCTTTTATTCCACAAATAATACCAATTAATTGAATTTTATCATTTATTATATTTATTTTAATTTTTATTATATTTAATATTATAAATTATTATATTTTTAATATAAAAAAAAATATAAAAAAAAATCATTCTTTTTATATTATAAAAAAAAATTGAAAATGATAACTAATTTATTTTCAATTTTTGATCCCTCAACTAATTTATTTAATATTTCTTTTAATTGATTAAGAACTTTTTTAGGATTATTATTTATTCCTTACTCTTTTTGATTAATTCCTAATCGACATTTTATTATATGAAATTTTATTATTAATAAATTACATTATGAATTTAAAAATTTATTAGGTCCAAATAGATTTTCTGGATCAACTTTTATTTTTATTTCATTATTTTCTTTTGTATTATTTAATAACTTATTAGGTCTTTTTCCATACATTTTTACAAGTACTAGTCATCTAACTATTTCTCTTTCAATTTCATTATCTATATGATTAAGATTTATATTTTATGGATGAATTAATAATTCTCACCATATATTTATTCATATAATTCCTCAAGGTACACCAAATGTTTTAATACCATTTATAGTATTAATTGAAACTATTAGAAATATTATTCGTCCTGGAACTTTAGCTGTTCGTTTAACAGCTAATATAATTGCAGGACATTTATTATTAACTCTTTTAAGAAGAACAGGAATTAATATACCTAATTATTTAGTTATTATATTAATTTTAATTCAAATTCTTTTATTAACTCTTGAATTAGCTGTAGCAGTAATTCAATCATATGTTATTGCTATTTTAAGAACTTTATATTCTAGAGAAGTAAACTAATAATGTCAAACCACAATCATCCTTATCACTTAGTAGATTACAGACCTTGACCTTTAACAGGAGCTATTGGTACAATAACTTTAGTTACTGGAATAGTAAAATGATTTCATAATTTTAATATAAATTTATTAATTCTAGGATACTTAATTATTATTTTAACTATATATCAATGATGACGAGATATCTGTCGAGAAAGAACTTTTCAAGGAAAACATACAATTTATGTATTAAAAGGTTTACGTTGAGGAATAATTTTATTTATTATTTCTGAAATTTTTTTTTTTATTTCATTTTTTTGAGCTTTTTTTCATAGAAGTCTTTCACCAAATATTGAAATTGGATCTTCATGACCTCCTTTTAATATTATTCCATTTAACCCTTTCCAAATTCCTCTTTTAAATACTATTATTTTAATTACTTCGGGAATTACTGTTACTTGAGCCCATCATGCTCTAATAGAAAATAATTTTACTCAAACTAAACATGGATTAATAATTACTATTTTATTAGGAATTTATTTTACTATTCTTCAAGCTTATGAATATTATGAAGCTCCTTTTTCTATTGCTGATAGAATTTATGGATCAACATTCTTTATAGCAACAGGATTCCATGGTATTCATGTAATTATTGGAACTATTTTTTTATCTACATGTTTTATTCGTCATTTATTTTTTCATTTTTCTAATAAACATCATTTTGGATTTGAAGCTGCAGCATGATATTGACACTTTGTAGATGTAGTATGATTATTCTTATATATTTCAATTTATTGATGAGGTAATTAATTATTTATATAATATATTTAGTATATTTGACTTCCAATCAAAAAGTTTAATTATTTTAATATAAATAATTATTTTATTATTAATATTATCTTTTATTATTATTTTTATTGCTAATTTATTTATAATTATTTCATTAATTTTATCAAAAAAATCTATTAAAGATCGAGAAAAATGCTCACCCTTTGAATGTGGATTTGACCCAAAATCATCTGCACGTAACCCTTTTTCATTACATTTTTTTTTAATTACTATTATTTTTTTAATTTTTGATGTAGAAATTGCTTTAATTTTTCCAATAATTGTAACTTTTATAATAACTAATTTAATTATTTGAATAAAAACTAGCTTTTTTTTTATTTTTATATTATTAATTGGACTTTATCATGAATGAAATCAAAATATATTAAATTGAACAAATTAATTTATTTTTAGGATTATAGTTTATTTAAAACATTTGATTTGCATTCAAAAAATATTAATTATTTAATTTATCTTATATTAAATATGAAGCAATATTTGCATTTAATTTCGACTTAAAAGAATGAGTAGATACTCCTTATTTATTAATTGAAACCAAATAGAGGTATATCACTGTTAATGATATCATTGAATATTAAATTCCAATTAAATAGAAATATTTTATTTAAGCTGCTAACTTAATTTTAGTGATTAATTTCATTAATATTTCTTTTATTTTTTATTTCTATTTTATTTAAATATTTCTAATTAAAATTTATTATTAATTTATATAGTTTATTTAAAACATTACATTTTCATTGTAAAAATAAAATATTAATTTTTATAAATAAAAAATTATTTAAAGATTTAACAATCACCTTAATATCTTCAATATTAAACTCTTATTTAAGCTATTTAAA
>CAJVQR010000004.1:0-26562 GCA_911387775.1 Thymelicus sylvestris | reverse complement strand
CACCCAGTCGAAAGTGCTGAGGTAACAAATATAAAAAAAACAGTCGAATTGAATACCTCCTCCTTTTTTTAAATTGGGAAAAAGGGCTTGTTGTCAGGATCTCAAATAATATACGTATATTTTAGTTATAGTTCTACAATGGAAAGTTTTAAAATTATTCAAGAACGAATGAAAATTAAAGCCAAAAATTGACTATCCTTATCTCCGAAACTACTGACGCTTGACTTAAAAAAAATACAGAGTTCTTTACTTAAATATTACAGGAAAAATAAGTCAATGGTCTTAAAAA
Organism: Thymelicus sylvestris; assembly: GCA_911387775.1. Lineage (NCBI taxonomy): Eukaryota > Metazoa > Arthropoda > Insecta > Lepidoptera > Hesperiidae > Thymelicus > Thymelicus sylvestris. The sequence goes on along the minus strand of CAJVQR010000004.1, from coordinate 26,273 downwards.
ACGGCAAAAATAAATAAAATAGGAAAATAACGGCAAATACATAATCAACGGACGAAACCCTCTTGTCAAGTTTATTTTATTATAGTTCTGCAATAGATAATTTATATATTTTTAACTGTCTGCAACAAAAATTTTGTCACGTGAAAACTAGGGGGGGAGGGGGGGGGGTCTTCTCATATACCACGGTTGGTCACCGAGGGGGGGGAGGGGGTAAAAAATGCTAAAAAATGGGTCACGTGGTTTGGGAACGTTCCCTAAGATTCACTCTTTTCTTGAAGATTAGATAAGTACTTAAATGACAAAGACGCATGGAAATGACCAACTCTACAACCAGTTCCGTTTAAGTTAGTGATATTTTTTTGTAATAAAATATATACCAATGTATTTTTATTTTTAAAAGATTTGCTAAGGAGTTTCTCGACGGCTTTTTTTCTCCTCCATGACAAAGCACCTTTCCGAAAACCTGGTAAATTAAAAAACGTGCCAGTGATACCTATATGAAAAAAATATTTTGAGTTTTGACTCTCTTCACGTCATTGGCGGGTGGGTGTAGTGTTTGCGCAACTTTGCAAGAATTCCACGTATCAATTCACATTCACGTTTGGTTCAATGCACCGCCAAAAGTTGGGGTTTTTATCTTAACTCGTAACAACTGAAGGCGATTGGTATATTCTTAATGTACGTTATGAAAAGTGGGGCTCGGGTGAGCGGGCTCCTGGTACGTGAGGTAAATATACCTACACGTATCTTTTTTATTTATTTAAACTTTTGAACCTTACAACAATGTAAGAGGTAAAAGGCGGACTTAATGCTAAAAGCATTCTCTACCAGTCAACCTTTGGGATGTAAGAGAAAGATCTTAGTCTTAGAATTCTACAAGATTGGCCGTGCCCCACTCGGATACAGCCCAAATTGTGAGATTTATACGTTCCACCACCACTCTGATATCGTCTGCGTACCCATAAATAACAGGCATGAGCGAGTCATTTCTATGTATCAAGAAGAAATCCCAAACCTAGCCAATAAGGCCAGAGGATATGTCGGAGCTGGAAGCTTGCTTAAATGTAAGAATGCCAAAGTTTGGGTTTGGCAGCCAAAACCCTTTGTGACAAGTAAACTTTTACTGCCTGCCCTCACGTCTCGCCGCGTTTTGCCATTTTGTACAAGGCCAGAACGCAGGGATATGAAACTAACCACGTAGGTATAGGTTGGAACTAACTTTTTTACTAAGTTCTTCCAATCCATACACGAGCAGTACGCAAATAATCGCGTATACTTCGTAGAAGACGTAGAAGTATATCTTGTTCCATAATGTACAGCGCCATTACGCATACGGACTAATCGTGTGTGTATCGGAACCTCCGTGACAGGGGGAGTGGAGGGCGGTAATTTTTCAAAATTGGTGACAGAACCGACTTAGTCAACCCCGACCCCACGTGGTACTAGTCTGCCCTACCCCTAGAGTGAATGTGAACCCCGGAGGCGCGGAGGGAGAGCAGCCCCCGCCCGCTGTAACAAACTGCAGGCACCATGTGAGCCGAAGCGGCTGAGGCTGGTCGCCGCAGGCGACCAAAAAGCCGAAGCTGCGTAGGCGAGCATGGAGTGCCTGCAGTTTGTTACGCAAGGGCGGAGGGGCTGCACTTCCCGCAGCGCCGGAGACGTTTGGAAGCTTGTTTGTGTATCAAAAACCCCTAAATTCTCCCTAAAAGTGCATATAATGCAACTTTGTACATTATAATGATTTTTTATTTTACTTTACTTAATACATCATTTGGTAAACAATATACAACTAAATGAATGAGTTGGCCTTTTGAAAAGTGTCATTATAAAAGGCAGACCAAACGTACAGTTGGCAACTGTTAGGTTGGGAAATAAAACAAAATTATGTGATAAGTTGGCAAATGATTATTCGGCGAAATAAAATTCTGCGAAACGTTAGTTGGCAAGTGATAATCTGCCAAACAATATTCGGTGAAAAGGCAGAGATCCCGAAGTGTAGTATAGTTTGGAACGAAGAAGGATACAAAATATACACGATCAATACGCAAAATTCGTGTATGCATTGTAACAATAAATTTAAAAACAGCCTTACAATATATACGCAAGCAGTTTGCTATCGCTGCGTTCTAGCGTTGTATAGAAGGAAAAGACACCGTCTCACCCCTCTCCCACTTGCTTGTTTTTGTCTTTTACACACATTACCAACTACGCATGGAGTATAGTATAGAATGCCTGGGTGAAGTATGAAATAAATAATATTCAAAGCGTTACCTGAACGTTTTAGATATTCTATAGATTGCCTAGGTATTGTATAGACTGCTGAATTTTACAGATATCCGGTAACATATACATATATATATATATATACATAAGTAATATATTATTTAATATACATACATATAATAATAATCATACATAAATATATAAAAAATACATAAAATACCATAAAAAGTGAAAGTAAACAAAACTCGACAGACTTAGGGGTTCGGTGAAGTTTTCAAAAATTGTTCCCGGACTAATCTTTTAAAAATGTGTTTGCTGGGTGAACTTCTGACAGTAAGCGGCAGGGCATTCCAGAGTAGTATAGCCTGAACTGTGAAAGATTTTCTGAAAAAAACACTGTTATGTGGTGGAAAAGAAAGTTTTAAATTTCTCAATGAACGTAGTTCCCTGCTAGAGTTGGAGCAGAGATACTGAAATTTTTCCTTTAGATAAGAAGGAGAAGTTGGATCATGTAAAATAGAATACAGAACCAAGAGAATTCTAGAATTACGCCTTTCTCGAATAGTAAGCCATTTTAACTGCCTTCGATAACTGGAGACATGGTCATACTTACGAAGGTTGAAAATAAATCGGATGCAATTATTTAACAGGCGCTCTAGTTTATCGAGAAGTTCCTGTGTTAGGTCTGAGTAACACACATCTGCGTAGTCGATAATTGGCAACACAAGACTGTTTACCAGCATTAGTTTTGTCTTATGCGGAAGAAAATTTTTAAGACGGTACAGGGATTGAAGCGTTCCATTGACCTTTCGACAGACTTCATAAACTTGCCTACGCCAATTAAGGCAACTGTCAATGTACAGCCCAAGATTTCTGACTGAGTTGGAGAAGGGTATAAGAATGTTGTTATAGCTTAAAGGTGGCAAGTTCATTTCGTCAACCCCTGCTAACAGTCTTGAGCTACCAATTATGATGGCTTGGCACTTCAGTGGATTAACGGCCACACCATACTGCTCTGACCAAATTCTGATCGAATCCAGATTTCGATTTAAAGTACCAATAGCATTATGAATATCATCAATGTTGGAATGAACGTACAATTGTAAATCATCTGCATACAGATGGTACGAACAGTCAATGACAGAGGTGATTGAGTTAATGAATAACGAAAATAATAATGGAGAAAGAATACCGCCTTGCGGAACGCCAGCAGCGAGATGAGCCCATTCAGAACAGTTTTGTCCCAGACAAACTGACTGCTGACGATCGCGAAGATAAGATAAAAACCACATAAGGGCAGTAGGAGAGAAATTGAGATAAGATAGGATGGAAAGGAGAATTTCGTGGTCGACTGTGTTAAAAGCATTTGAAAAGTCAATTAGCACCACTACAGTTACTTTCCTGTTATCCATGGCGTGGCGGATATCATCAGTGACTTGAACCAAGGCAGTAGTGGTGCTATGACCAGGACGAAACCCGGACTGATAAATACTCAGTAGGTTATATTTGCAAACAAAAGAGGAGACTTGCTTATGTACACAGGCTTCCAAAATTTTGGAGAGGAATGGAAGTATAGATATTGGGCGGTAATGACTGGGAAGGGATGGGTTAGGGATTTTAGGTAGTGGTCGTACAAATGCCTTTTTCCAGAGACTAGGATATTGACCCGTCGATAAGGAACAGTTTATAATGTGAGTCACTGTTGGCAAGATGTTCCCCACTATTGGTAATAACATTGTTCTGCCAATATCATCGCAACCTACGGCCCTCGATTTAATAGATGAAATCACCTTCATTACTTCTCCCTGGCTCACAGGAGAGAAATGAAAGGTTGGAAATGGAAGCTGCTGCATCAAAGCAATGGTAGTTTGAGTTTGACGTTTGACTGCAGAATCTATTAAAGTAGTGGAGACAAAGTGCTTATTAATGGTATCAAGAGTCAAGGAAGGACCACAGTCGTATGATGGTGTTTTAGTAATGCCAAGAGTTTTAAGGAATTTCCAGACATCTGCGGGAGAAGAATTGCTAATATTCTCATGGATATATCGGCGTTTGGCTGTTCGCACCATCTGATTACAGCGATTTCTCGCCATTTTAAAAGCCGACCAATTCTCGGCTGATCGATCCCGCCTGAAAGCACGGAACGCCCGGTCCCGTCTCCTCATAGCCATTAAAACCCCCTTTGACATCCAAGGAGCCGGTGCTCGCTTCATCCTGACGCTATGAACGGGAGCGTGTGCGTCGTACAGTTTAGTGACGAAACTGTTGAATATGGAGACTTTATCCTCAACTGTAGACGCCTCCGCTACCCCACATAGTTGAAGATTAGATGCGTCGCTTTTTAGGCGCTCGGTGTTGATTTTATGCATGTTACGAATCTGTAGAATAATGGGGGGATGTTTAGGTGGTTTAATTTTGTACGATACAAAGATGAGGTCGTGGCGTGAGAAACCAGGAGCCGGAAGCTGCCCGTGCTTCAAAACACGATCGGGAAGTGACGTAAAAATATGGTCGATCCATGTAGATTCGGTGCCCATGGTATGGTGAGTAGCTGACAACGGTAAGATGCTAAAATTTACTGACCTCACAATATCCTTTAATTTTTGCGCACGAGTCGAATCCTTCAGCAGATCAGTATTAAGGTCTCCCATGATTAAATGATGCGTATACTCAGACCCAACAGAGTCGAAAACACTTTCCAGTGTGGCAAAGTAGTCAATAGAGGGAGGACAATATACTACTCCTAACAATACCCTGGTCCCCTTCACATCAATCTCCAGCAGTAAGTACTCAGCATCAGCCGAATAGTTAGACGGAGAAGCAGAAATAATCTTATATGGAAAGGTAGCTTGTAGGTAGATTGCTACCCCGCCGCCGCCTTTCCCTGTTCGATCGTTGCGGACTAACACAAAACCAGGCAGGGGATATAAAGAAGATTGGAGCGAAGGTCTTAGCCAACTTTCTGATACAAGAATTGCGTGAATGTTATGTCCGCTGAAAGTGCTTTGGAACTCCGAGAAATGACCTGGAATGCTTTGGGCATTTATATGGCACACATTCAAACACTTCTTATTCAGCGTAAAGAGAGAGGACAGTTGATTTGATAGTAAGGAATTATTATTAAGAGTTTCGTCGCAGGAACCAAATGAATCATCCGAGTTGTTTGCCGAGTAAAACGAGTCATCATCTGACATTTAATGATAAATAAAATATTATAATAAATAAAAATAAAAATAACTAGATACAAAATATAACTATATGAACAATTATACAAGTAATTAAATATATTGCATAATGCTAGCGCACTTAATGCACAAACCCATTTATTGAACGACAGGCTATGATACTATGATACAACAACCTAGGTACAACAAAAGTAAGTATAAAGTAAACATTATGAACTAAAATAATTTAAATAATTTTCTCAATTTCTGTGAAGCAATATCTCCCCTTTGCCGAATTACTGATTGGCCAAAACTACAATACAATAAATGCGAAAATGTGTTGCCTCCTTTATTACCATTCTCACATAACTCATCGAATTAACCTTAGATAACTCTCTCGCACCGCTGAACCAATCTTGATGTGTTGGGGTATAGACATAGATTGTACCTTGGAGAAGTATTACTTTTTTTTAAGTCTGGGTACCTATGTAATGTGAAATACTGATGGATTAGCCAAACGGCGTCATACAAACTATTAATTCAATGTAATTTGCTATGGGTTAAGCAGGAAACACAAAATTTAGAAAATAATATAATGAAATAATAATAATAAGTAAAAGAAACCAGCCAAGTGCGAGCTGGGGTTGTTGAACCTATCTTAACTATATAGTGGAACCTAACATAGCTGTGTAGCGAAAAGATAAACGGAATTGAGAAACAAACTTAACTTTGCCGTTGAAAAACTGTCGTCGTCGTTATTACCTTCACGCGTTCCTGAGATAAAAGGTTTTGACAGACAGACAAACAGACGGGCGAGTGAGTGATCTTATGGGAACCGTGCTTTTTCTTTTGAGGTAAGGAACCCTAAAAATATGGAAACGTTATGTTGTGTATTGACCTTTCATTGTAATGCGGTTCTAATGATCAATCATGCTGCGTTAAGAGTATGTTCTGTAAGTTAACTAAAGTACGTACTATTTTTGCCGAAGCGAAGCGAGGGCGATTGCTAGTTGATAATAAAATACATAACTCCACACAAAGCGTATTGCGAAGTGCAATCAAGCTTAGGATTGTTATTTGATATAACTAAGTGTTTTGTGATTTTGGAAAGAGCCGGCAAACAAGCTGACGATCCACCTGATGGTAAGTGGCTATCGTCGCCCATGGACATCAGCAACACCAAAGGCATCACTGATGCGTTGCCGGCCAAGAAAGAGTGAAGAAAAAGAAAGACAGATAGATCATGATAAAATGAACTCATCCACTCAATCGTTGTTTATTTCGTTAGAGACATTCATGTTTATGTCGGCGAGCGACCTCTATCCCCTCGTTTACATTCAGCCCCTACCGCTGCTCCTCGCGCTGTCGGCAATAATCCCCTTGATACTGCCGTGGCAGGATCGAGAGAAGTGTAGTGTTTACATACTGCCCTACCACTCACATCGCTTTCGACTTTCGGCAATGGCAGACGTCGAAATATTACTGCGACGGAGCTGAATGCAGTGTTGCCAATGAAAATTTTTGGAAGCCCGTGTACATTATGAGCGCCATTGACGATGTGATCGATCGGTGCGATCCGTCGTTGCCGACCGATCGCACCGACGGATCGGTAGTGTATGTTACCGCTATGAGTGGCACTTTTGAACCGATCGATCGGTGCGATCGATCGATCGCATCGTCAATGGAGCCCATTAGATAAAAAAGCCGTGTTTATATGGGAAAGGATCAAGTGTGGGCCGTAGCAATCCAATTATGCCAATATATACCATCGGTTCAGCGCTCGAACTAAAAAAAAGGTCATCGGCAGTGAATTTGATGCCCACAAAACGAGTAATACTTTTCATTAGCCTACATTAACATCAATATAAGCCTGGTGGCGCTGTTTTAAGGGTTTAACATTCGTTAAATGTTTGCAAAACAATAAATAAAATTGACTTTGTGAAAATTTGCGAAAAGCCGTAGAATTTGCTACGGCAATAGGGTTCCAGCCGTAGCCCGTAGATTTTGTGATTTTTTGGCCTGAAAGCCGTAGAACACGGTAATTGCCGTAGCATTGGCAACACTGGCTGAAAAACCGCTCTTTTGGGGAGCGCCGGGCAGCGCGAGTAGCAGTGGTAGGAGCATGAGAAGTATCGTGTTCACATACTCGTCCTGCCCACTTCCCTACCTACTTTCCTGCTCAAATGAGCTGAATGTAAACGAGGTATCTACAACGATCGGCCGATGCAGATAATGTCATACAAGAAGTCATGAAGAAAAACTAAATATTTTCGAATAAGGAATTTGTCAATCTATTTAGAACAATACGTGTGGGCAATGATGTTGTATGTATAGGGAGGCGTGTGGGACATTCTATGGGTTTCGATCATAAAGCAGAATTATTGCCTATTTATGTATTTTTATGCTTCTCTATGTGCCATGATACCTAAAATTGAATTTCTGCTCATTTTAACAATTTTTTGCTCACGTCCGACGAAATCTTGTCGTTTTTGTGTAGATACGCATAGATAGTTAGATATTGAATTTAATAAAGCCATATATTTACAATCTATTCTACGTGTCCATATAATATGTAAGTATAATTATAGTCCATTCATTCTAGATTTCAATGTATGGGCGAAACGGCATAATTTATAATTTTATGAAACTGCTGCTATGTTGTACCTATAGGTGAGTACATTAAAAAAACAAGTCTCCCCCTCCCTCCCCCTCCCCCCTTGAAAAGTGTGCTATTTTACAGATTTTCTTAATTTTCAGAAAAACAATACAAGTTAGAATAAAATGGTCAAGGAGTAAATTATTTATTGATAAATTACCTACAAATATAAACAGAAAATCATAATAATTTGTAATAAATACAAGAAAAGCGTTATAAAAATAACCTAAGTGTAATTAAATTGTAACTGGTTGATACTTGTTTTTTTACTGTACTCACATAAAGGTACAATATAGCAGCAGTTTAATAAAATTATAAATAATACTATAAAGTACTTATGAGGTACCTATGAGGTAGTGTACTTGGCGCGTTAGCGATAGCAACTTTTACAACTTTTTGAAGCGTTATATTTAAGAAACGGTGGCTCATAAGAAAAAAGTATTGATATATTTTTATAGATAATTTTATGATCTACAATTTTTGTCCAGAGTACTTTATGATAAAACCTACAGTTTTGCTGAAAATCGCAAAAAACGCATTTTTTTGACCTTTGACCTTGAATAAAAATTTCCATACACGGGCATGATGGGGAATTTAAATTTTTTATCTATAATTATGTTTTGAACAATCTTACTGATTTTCAGCTTGTTGGGAATTTATGCAAATTCACTATCATTTTTTGGTCTAAATTGACCGGACTAATGTTATTAGTAGTAGTAGATATATCTTTACTATTCGATTATCATGTATTGTAACACCCTTTTTTGTGCTAGTGAACCTAGTGATACATAATTTAGTTGATACATTTTTATATATTTCTAATTAAAATACTTTACAAAATTTTAAGTTGTTTTTTATTCCTCGTTAAAACCGCGACTCACTGATAACGTCATACTTGTTTCATATCTTTTCACTTCCATATTTTGTATAGAAAGATCATTTTAATTACTATAATTTTAAATTATTATTATATTATACTTTGGCTAGAACTATTATGAAATTTATTTTCAACCCAAATAATTGATTGCAACGAAAAGATGAATTAATATACAAATGAAGCTAATCGTGTTACTCTGACTTTGATTACTATACCGGGTTTTAAATTTAGCACACTTGCATAAATATTTGAACACAAACACAAGCTACGAACAGCTTGCCCCTTTCACCCGCACCTCAGTTGGACTGTGTAGGTATTGCTTATACTCGCAACTTAAAAAGAGCAATAAGACGCAAATTTTTATTCATGCGAACAAAATTATCTGTGGAGTACGTGCGAGTTATTTATATCGTGAATAATACATTTAACTTATAAAACTTATTGTGTACTTATCAAACGCAAACGTCGCGGCGCGAAAAGACAATATATGTAATTAGTTAGGTGCTGTAAGGCGTGTAGTATTAAAGTACTCTGTGTCTTAAATTGCATGATAACCTGCAATGATTTGTTAGGAACTGTGATTTCGATTATTCATTGTGAACTAATAAATACTTAAAATGGGTGGCGATGCAGGATTAGATGAGATTTTAAGAGAATTGGGAGCTTTTGGTAGATATACCATCCTCAACTATGCTTTAATTTTATTTCCAATTTTCTTGTCAGGTGGCTATGGATCTGTGTTTGTTTTTGAGGCTCCTGATATTAATTACCGGTAAGTTTGTGTAGCTTTCTAAGACACTTACATTTTGTGTAAATCACACGACGTCGCAGCGTGAAAACAGAACTTTAATATGAAATCGAATGCAGCTGACTCATTCTACACGACTCATAGCTCAAAATAATCTCATAGTTTAAATGCTGTTTCTACTTAAAAACTTCTTCAAACTGACGTATCTGTGCTAGAATTAAACAATAAACCAGCCCTTAGATACTTGGTGTAATATCTTAAACAAAAGACAATTGAAACATATAATTAAAACTTTCTTTTCTTTTTTTACTTTAGATGTTATATCTCAGAATGCGAACACTTGAATAACACACTTTGGTTGGACCATGCAATACCCAAAGAAAATGGGATTTTTATGAAATGCAAAAGGTATGGCATCAATTCCAACAGTACCAACACCTGTGGGCTTGATACCTTCGACACATCGAACATCCTGGATTGTAATCAATATGTGTATAGTGACGAAGATTCTGCTGTTAAAGACGTAAGTATTATTACTATTGTGTTGATGCTTCGATTAATTTTACTTTTGGTCCTCTAATTAGTATTTACGAAGAAAATTGAATTGATTGATGATTTGGTAATCGAGATTATACCATTGTATTTGTAAATTAAACGCTAACACACTCATACCCCCGCAGTAGGTTATTACCTATGTCGCGGGTGGCATGGACAACACATAAAACACATCACAATCACATCCATGACCCGAGTAGGTACAAATATTTATTTGTCACATCACATACATATCTGCCCCGGCCGGGAATCAAACAAGGACCCCTCGCTTTGCAGGCAAGGTCACCACCAACCAGGCTACAGGGTCGTATTACACTTTAGATGTCTTCAAGCTTCTTCTTACTTACACAATTGTATCTTACAACACGATACAAGTGGAAAAACTGATTCATATTTGTTATAGTTTAACCTCGGCTGCCAAGACTGGAAGAGAACATTAATAGGTACCATCCACTACTGTGGTATAATCTTCACATACACTCTTAGCGGCATACTCTCTGACAAGTATGGGAGAAAGATAGTTTTATCGGTGGCAGCGTTCATGAAAGGATTATTTGGATTGCTGAGGTCGTTCTCCCATAATTACCCTACGATGTTAGTCCTAGAGTTTCTTGAAGGAGCAACTGGAGTTGGTGTGTACGGCACTGCCCATGTCTTGGGTAAGTAAGTGCAATTAGGGTGTTAGAGCGGTAAAGCAGCAACAACCCATAATTGTCCCACTGCTGGGCTCGGGGTCTCCTCTCACAATGTGAGGGGTATTAGGCCATAGTCTACCACGCTGGCCAAGTGCGGATTGGTAGACTTCACACACCTTCGAGAACTTTATGGAGAACTCTCTGGTGTGCAGGTTTCCTCACGATGTTTTCCTTCACCGAAGCAAGTGATAATTAACTTGTAATACGCACATAATATTTGAAAAATTAGAGGTGCGTGCCAGGGTTTGAACTCGGGCCCCTTCGTTCGGGAGACCAACGTTCTACCGCTAGGCTATCACTGCTTATTATTACTGTTAGAGCGGTAGTAGGGACAATACAATATTTATCAGCATTCCATCTCAACAACTATGGGTAGCGAAGCAATCAGGGAATTAAACATCTGCACTTTATTTCAGCCACAGAGCTGGTTGGGCCTAAAGGAAGAGTATTTGGGAACACCCTCTTGAGCACAATGTATGTCTTCGGGCTCATGACATTCTCTGGATTGGCGTGGAAGCTTCAAAGCTGGAGAACCCTTTTGAGAGTTATATACACGCCAGCATTGTCAGTGATTTCATATTATTGGATATTAAATGAAAGTATCCGGTGGCTGATGAACCAGGGACGTCACCAAGAAGCCACAATGATATTGAAAAAAGCTTCTAAAATGAACAAAGTACAATTATCTGATGAGGTGTTAACTCCGTTGTACGAACTTGAAAAGTTACCTACCGTGAACAGTAACAAAACAGAAAACAGAACTGTTCCAAATGAATTGAAACAGAACAAAGCACCGTCGAACTTTATAACTGTGTTCAAATCTAGTATTATGCGAAAAAGAGTGTTTGTGTGTTCGTTTCTGTGGATAACATGTTCGTTTGTATATTACGGCCTATCGATAAATTCGGTATCCTTAGCTGGGAACATGTATGTGAACTTTATGTTGGTGGGCTTTGTGGAAATTCCAGCCAATTTCTTTTGTTTGCTTGTTCTGGACAGATTTGGCAGGAAGAAAGTTCTCATCACTACCTTTATGTTAAATGCCTGCTTGTGTATTAGTCTTTCGTTTCTACCAAAGGGTAGGTTTTTTCATTACCTAGACAATTTAATTAACTTCTTAAACATTCTTATGCTGTGAAAGGTGGTTAGAAATGCATGGATGAAATGTTTTAACTTTACATAGGTCAAAAGTGGTGGGCACTGATCCTGTTTCTATCGGGCAAGTTCTCCATCACAGTGGCGTACAGCACAGTATACATTTACGTGTCAGAGCTGATCCCAACTGGAGTCCGTCTGTTTCTGTTGTCTATATGTGCTTCAAGTGGACGCTTGGTGTCTGTGATGTCGCCTTTGACTCCGCTACTGGTGAGGTGTCACAGTTTATTTTGCAATTTTATTTCAAATTTTTCATGCTTACGTTCTAATGGCCTACAAATTTAAACGCCCATAAGCAAATCATTTGTCCTATGGTCTTGCATTAAACATGAAAGAAGGGCTATTTATGATCTCTTTCTATCTTAATCTTTATAAGTTCTATATAATCATTCAATAACCTGGCATTCTGCGAAATAGCATTTCTTATTTCCCAGGCGTTGTACTACGAGAACCTGCCAGCTATATTCTTCGGGAGCATGGCGTTAGTGGCCAGTCTTCTAGTGTTCACGCTGCCAGAGACAATCAACACGGCATTACCTGACACCATTGAGGAAGCAGAGAAGATTGGAGAGAAAGTTCCTAGTGTTAGTTAGGCATTTATGTCTCTGAATGAATTAGTAAATAAATATTATTTTCAATATAACTTTTAAGTACCTAAATTCATTAGCCGTAATCATGCCAATTGAGTCAAATCCGTTAATTACACACGTGATCTTGAGTATCAGTATAATAATATAATAGTAGTGGTGCAAAAACCTGTAATATTGTAAAGCTACGGGCAGTTTACGAGATGTCTCTATGTTGAGTGGACGCCTGAATAAAATTGCATAGCAATATTTTGCAATCGCCTTTACTACACGATGCTAGTTTATGTAAATTACCTAATAAATAAAACTTAAATTTGACTTCATAATAATTTAATTATTATTATTCAATGTGGACCCAAAAAATTATACTTGACTCAAAATAAGTCCTGAATTCTTCATACGTCGATATCAGTCTCGCGTGGCGTATGCCCTCAAGTCAGTTGCCATTATTAAAAAGCCACTGTCTATTTTTCAACTACAGCTATTACCTATAAACGAGCAATTCTTGTACTCTTATATATAAATATACCTATATATATATATTCTTAATCTCGGAAACGGCGCCTACAATTTTCATGAAATTTGGTATACAGGAGGTTTCGGGGGCGATAAATCAATCTAGCTAGGATTTATTTTTAGAAAACATCGTTTTATCCGTGTTTTCAGGCAATGAAAACTTTCTACAATAGACTCTTCTTGACATCTATTGGCAAGTAGCAGCACTAAAGCTTCAGTAGGTAAATAATAATAATAATAAAATATTTATTGACAGTGTTACAATTTTAGTTGTCTACATTAAATTAACATGTATTTAATAACTGTCTGATGGCTGAACTAGGATCAAAGCCTGTATTTCTGGCACCAGCTCTTTAACCCACGGGACTTAATATTAATAGTAGATATGGCAATGGCAAATGGCATTGTTATGCAACACTAAACCAAAATACGTATATATATATAATTTCCGAAAAACACGATTTACCAAAAAAAAACCAATCAAAGCTATAGAGAGCTACTACATGGATCCTAGTAATTGCCCGGTCTAATCATTCGCACACTATATCAACTTCTACAAAGGATGTTATAAAATAGTAGTTCATTTCATACATATGTGGCTTTCGTGAGCATGTAACATCAAGTAGGTAAAATTTAATTTGTATACAATTCTTACTAAAAATTAAATCAAACATAAATTAATGTCAGATAAAACATTAAAATATAAAATATTTAATTACAATCAAATTAATAACTTATTTAAATATCAAATGTCAAGTGCATAGTAATGTCAACTTTGATATTTCCAATTTATAAATAAAATGTATAAAATCTAAAGCTACATAAATATAATAACAAGTTCTTATATTGTCACCCAAAAAATCTTCTACTGAGTAATAACATTTACTTAATAACCATTAAAATAATTCACTCTTAAATAACTTGAAGGATTTATCTTTCAATTGATCTGGTAATTTTAATAAATTATGAAGACTGTCGACACTATAACCTCACGCTTGATGAAAGACGGAAGCTACTAGATATTTTAATTTCGATGGAAAGCATCCGTTTTCAAAATACATATTAATAAGCGCGGCGAGAATAGGGGATATTTCTTGTACACACACACACTTTCAATACTCTTGTACAAACTTCATCATAGCCCTCAGAGTAACTGTTGTTTAAAAAATTATAATATTACAGATTTCTATTGAATCACATGGTATAATAAAAATACTATAGACAGATACTTATTATTTTTCTGTTTAACAATGTTAATGAGATAAGCTTAGGGCCCTCGCCGACGACGACTTTTTGTAGCGATGCAGTAGCGATGCTGTCGCGCGTCCGCATCGATACAGTTGCGAAGCGGTCGCTAGCTGTGTGCCCTCGCCCACGAGCCCAGATTCAGTCGCGATACAAACGCGCTTCTGTCGCGATACAAACGCCATTCAGTAACGGCACCATAGTAACTGCGATCGCTACAGTTGCAAGATACCGATGTCGTCCGACACGGTCGCGCGTTGCATCAATACAGTCGCGATGTTGTAGCGCGTTAGTAGCGCGTTGACATCGCTTCTGTAGCGCGTTGCAAATGCGACTAACAAGCGTTAGTAGCGATGCTGTTGCGCGTTCATGAAACGCGCGACAACATCGCTGCAAAAAGTCGTCGTCGGCGAGGGCCCTTAGAGCGTGTTTTCATTGATATGAAACTCTATTGAGTTGAAAGTTTTATAAGTATATAACGGTCATAGGATGACTGTTCAGTTGCTGTATAGATCATAAGTGAACAACCAAATCATGAATGAATGGGTGACCAACCGACCACTACTGGCAAAATATATTATGGGTTGAACTTTAAAAAAATAACCTTGAGGTAATATAAGATGTTCCCAACCACTCGTACTTCATAAACCAGGTAATCATCTAATGCCACAATACAATTAATGCTTTGCAAAGACAGCTGTTAAAGGGTTAATGCCAACGCCATTCATAAAACAAACTTGTTTAAACAAGAGAAACCTTGACCAAATTCATTCTAGAAATGAAGTTTTGTACCTACTTATAGTAGGTTGATTAAGACTTCTTAGCCAAGAAAATAATAAAAAGGGGTTGATGATAGTGAATAGTAACATAATAAGTATTTTTGAATTTTTTTATTGTAGGATTTGTAGGCACAAGATCACATATAACTTACTTTTCAAAAGTACTTTTAAAACTGTACAGGAGACCCATCATACTTATTAGGTACAAAGGCTTTCCAATTCCACTATGACTGCCTTATCGTTGCTATGACAACGACTTCTAATTAATGTGAATTTCATTATGATTTTGGAAGGACTTTGATAATAAAAATTACAATGCAAACACAGAGGAGTCATTATTAGTCATAACGGTCATAATATTATTGATCTACTGTTGCTATGGAAATACTAGTCTAAGTTAAAGTTAACTTTTTACACTGATTTATACACCTAAGTTGATAGGTACCTAATTTTTTTCTGTTACTATTCTTTATTGACGCAAATTAATAAAAGACAGAGACTACGGTCTCTACCACAGGTAGTTAATCCATATATTATAACATATTCCTTTTATAGGTTTTTGTTCATAATATACGAGTACTTAGATAACAGATGATTATTCTTATGCACATTGCGACACCTTACGTCATATCGTCAATACTGAGAAACTCCCCAACTGAGAAACGAGGATTATAAAATAACCTAAACGAAATATGTAAAAGAAAAAGAAACAACGTTTAAATAAACCTAACTCTATCTTCATAACACAATACAGTCCTTCCACACTGCATTACAAATCCGTCACCCAAAGCTTATCTCTAAACGTCTAAACGCATACAAATACACCATGTGGTGCATTCCCTTGAGGATAGCGTCACATTTTTATCGAAACACAATTGTTTTGCTAGGACATTATCCATTGCGGATTATCGACATGAACACAAAATTTCTTATGACATAAGACCGTAATGGATGACGAAAAAATGTAATCGAGTTCAATATCGGCGTACGCGCGTGTCGCGTCGATGTGATATTTCACAGTAGCGGGTTCGGCACGCACCGAGCCGAGCGAAGCGAGCATCGTTCGATAGACGATCCATTCTGTTCTCACTCACTCAGCCAATGAACGCGCTCTGGCTAAGTCACACGTGAAACGCGAAACGGTACCTCGCCGATTCTCGCCGGCCGGTCGAAATATTAAATCGATTTGTAAATCGAGCGAGCTAAATCCTCAATTTTTGTATTTAGATCTTTTTGGACTTTTGTTACTGCATCCTGTCATATTTTTAAGTCAGTTCTGTTATGCTTACATGGTGATTTGACCCTGGAAACGCGTAAGTACCACATGTGTTTCTATATATTTTTTTACTTTTTTGTTTACTAATTAGGTAAAGTATATTAAAATAACGGGCGCATTCTCTGATCATTAATTGGATTGCAGTGTACATTGTACACACGCCAACATGGTGGCTACTTCATATGTAAATCGTGTGTGCCATTTTTTGCTGTAATACTTTCACATATGGGCGTTATTCGCTTGAACATTCCCGATAGGTTGTAACTGTGTCACTGAATGTAGACAGACGAATCCATCCAGACAGTTGGGTTCATAAGTCTTCTTCGAACAATCAACTTTGTGTTTGGCTGTGATTAAGATTTCTTAAGTAGACCCGTTTTTGCTTCGCTTCAAGAGTCATAATTCTTGTTTCACAGTCAAACACTTAATTATTACTATTTTATTCAACACTTTCTATAATTTGTATGTTTTGCTTACTTTAAATTTAACATCTAGTTCTATAACTGCCTTTGAAATAAAAAAGTATATTTCGTAACAAAGGAGGTCTGCAGAGCTGGTAAACCGTAAGGGAAGTGACATCTATTCCCAAGTCTACTATATAACGATCATTATTGCTCTATCAAGAAGCCATCACTCGAAAAGAATTCCCCCTTGCGGATTAATAAAACGACAATCGATACATCTTTTAGGGTACTTGGAAAAGTTTTGATCTTATTCATACCTTCAACGTTTTAATTTCATCCATCCATCCATCAGCCTTTAGAGGTCCACTGCTGGACATAGGTCTCCCCTAACTTGCGCCACTCTGACCGGTTCTGAGCCTTCTGAATCGTTTAAATTTATCATTACTGAAATATTTTCTTCCTTCCAAATCTTTCATTCATCCATTCTAGCTCCTCCTTCTACACCTGGCTTTTCGTCACTACATCACTGTGACCATGTGTGGATTTACAGGTTTGAAAGTTCACACTAGTTCTGTAAAGTTGTTGCTAAAGCTGATGTTCTCATTATGGAAACTGGTACTAATGTGAGGAGTCTTCACAATTAACAAGTAGAATTGAGGAATTTTTAAGTTATAAATAGTTTCATTGAGATCGAAAGGACGATTAGGAAGTAACTGTCGGACATATTTACATATCAATACGTGTTCTTGGCAGTTGCGTTAGCAACACTGAGTCATCCACTTGTTTTGCACCGAGAATTTCAAGTAGAGCCTTAGCAATATTAAAATTATATAGATACAGTTCCACCAGATTTTCGTCCATTCCATTTACATCCATTTCTCTTGGTATCGATGAAGCATATTCAGCCAATGAATACAACCGTGTATGAAACTTAAATTTGTTTCGTCTCTACAATATCAAGTTCTGAATCGAATGTAATTGGATGAAAGCTCATTCCATTTTCCAATTGATGCTCTACAGCAGCCGTACAAGAAAATGTAAACACTTCGCTCGAGAATTTCGTTTGGTTCTGAATGAAGAAGAGTTTAAAAGTAGTTTTTGAGAATCAAGTTCGAAAAAATGACCTATTCTCTTCCTTTTGCAGAGCTTAATTTTACTTCCAAAGTTGAATAGGTACTAAGAGATTCATATTTTATTTAAAAGTATAAATGTAGAGTCATTGCACTTTCCTCAGTTTTAAGCTGTATAACTTCCAAGAACCGCTATACTATTTATAGCTGAAAGACAAAAAGTTACCGCCATCATTGTGTCATCTACACAATTTAATAAAAGCAAAGCGTTCGGTCAGTGATTTCATTATAACTAAATCCTGTTTTTTTGGTTCAGATGGAAATCTTGATTTTTCAATATGTTTCAATACTCATGTTTTTTCAATATATATTGTACATACATTTGTGCTCATAGCTCGCAAAACTAAGCAGGCAACATTTTCGAAAGAGATGTTATAGATACGTATAAAGTAGGTTTAGTATTAGTAGGTTAGGTGTGGAAAAGGCTTTAAATCGATCCTGCCACCATAAGCAATGACATTGCAATGCAATGACATTCCATTGCATTACACTGTGTTTTGTTTTGTTACATTATGCTTTCAGATTTTTTTCTGTTTCTTGGGTCTATGATTTTGAACTTGATATAATTTTGATTTTTGGACTTTTATCATCACCAGTTTTGTATTTCTATACATGATGGTCGTATTTGACTACAGTTTATACATATAATAGAAAAATCGTGAGTAGGTACACGATACGCATAAATATTTGTGATTCGACATTATCTTATGCTTAAAATACGACGAATATTAATTGAGGTATTAATAAAATAAAGACACAGTGACAACCCTACTTGAACGCCGCTTGATATAAGGAATTCTAGTCGGTGTATGACTTGTATGAGAGCGTTACTTCAATATTAACCGATATGCACAACATGCAATAGCAATCAAGCATTATTACCCCTCATCTGTTGAGGTTATTGCACTTGCGTTTTCGTTGGCGTTGTCCTTGCAGTCATGAATGGTTCTGACTGTACTGAGTAGGTATACTACAATATTATACATATAACAAGTGACATGTGGCGCCATCTAGTAATAACGTAAATAAAATTGAGCTTACTGAGTGTACCTTTACAAATAACATGTGGCGCCATCTAGTTATGAAAATGTTATGACGAGAATTATGATTTTGTTTTAGGAAATAAAAAACGTTTGATTCACACGATTCACAATGCTTAGGTAACATGTCTGTCAGAATTAAAAAAGCTTTTACAGTTTTGTAGGATACTGGACAAAAATTATAAACATTGTTCACTCTAGGGCTCTAAAGTTTAAATATAAAAAGCGCTATTTTATTTTTTAAAACTAACGAGCTTAATCTCACTTCGCGGAAAATACTTGAATTTGTAATTTTTATAAACCATCCACATTATCATCATTATAAACTTCAATTTAGACTGAAATAGAACAATAACTAAAACAAAACTGATTACGTTAACTCGTATTAGTAACCTACTGTGTCGTGCTTCGACTTAAACATCCAGCTTGAGGTATTAAGTTAGTAAGATTTGGCCTCTTTACACATTTTTTATTAGTACAGAATTTATAATTTAAACTATAAAAAGTATGTCACAGATAATGATATCAAATATCACGCGAAACGCGATCGTGATCTGCATTATCACTCGCGTGCCGAACAAGGTCGCTAATATAGATTTAATCTTTATTCATCATAATTTTTTAGTATTTGTTGATTAAATAACAGTTTACTCAACTTGCTTATCTGTAGATAACAGGGAGTTAACGCTCCACATATTCACCGTATGTAGAGCCATATACTATTCATACTCTAGGCCATCTTAGGATCACTTCTCAAAGAATTTTACTCTAATATTTTTTTCCAAACGCCCCATAAGAAGCATAACTTCAAAAATCATTTATCACATGTCCCTGACTTTCCATTCACTACAAATTGGGCTACAAAACTTAATTTAAATCAACAATGTTTCATTTATTCTTATAATGTCTCACCTATGACCAATTCTGCAAAGTTTCGATTCCGTCAAATCAATTAAAAACAGTTCGTCAGACGAATGACGATACTGAAACAAACGGCAATGAGATCGAATGCTAAATGAATCAAATGAGTCTATCACGGAACATTCGTCAGACGTCACGTGATCCATGCATGGTAATGGTACTTTACATTTTATTATTACTTGACTAACTCCACCCGCGTGGAGTTCGGTCAATTTACATAAAACTGTAATTAAATAAAAAGGGGTAAAAAAACAAAAAAAATGTTAATTTCTTTAAAAAAATATCCTATTTAATTTTGGGTAGATTTTATACCTCGAATAGATAAACTATGATAGAATGAAAATTAAAAAAAAAATGAAAATAGTACATCAAGTCAGGTTTCTCTTACAAAAATAAAATAAAAAAGCTAATAAAAAAACAAACCGATACTTGTAGATACTTTAATGGTATTTGTTGATAGTTTGGTCCAAATAATCAATAGACGCCGAGCGGTCACTTCGCCCTGGGACAACCTGTAACTGTATAATATAAGAAGATGATACAAAATTTTGTTTCTTCGGGGGTATGACTACGGAGTATCCCTAACGAAGCGAGTGTAATGAAATATCGATATTAGGATGACAAGAATAGGATATCAATAGGAATTTTTTATCTACACGTAGTTATCCGAAGCTATTTTAAGATGTTTCCAAATCACTATCAACAGTTTATCGGACTGCTCTAATTCAAACCGAACCATGATGCAATACTTATTACACGTGTAGCAAACGTGATGATCATCGGAGATATGACATGTATTAAAACCAATTAATATTATCTAGATTTTTTTCTAATATCATGCTTCTATTGAAATGTTTGTATTCGAACAGAATCATGTAGAGTCATTGTAGAGTGCATCTTCTTTAAAAACCGGCCAAGTGCGGCCACGCGCAGCATAAGGTTCCGTAAACGATCAACTGTTACTGTGGCACATATTTTTAGGGTTCCGAAGAAAAACCCTTAGTGCTTGTTCACACTGAACTCGCGGGCGCGGGCGCGGGTGCGATCGCGGTAAACGCTACATACACCGCGCGCGCGTTTTGGTGTGAACACTTTCATAGTAAGTCATATGTTTGATATTTCGCGACCGCGCCCGCGCGTTCAGTGTGAACAAGCACTTATAATTTCGTCATGTCCGTCCGAAGCAAAACGCTGAGGCCCTTAGCTTTGGAAAGCTGTAATATGGCATGGACAACGTGAGGATGAATTCTTTATTCATCGCATACCCTATAGCGTGGACCATTTTTGGAATTAGGGGTCCGTTTGCGAAATATTTGGCTTTAAACTGCTAATTTTGGTTTGAGTCAAGTAGGGGCCCCCTGCCGGCTAAACGGTTGGAGCTGGACAAGTGAAAAAATTTCTCAAAAATAGGATATATAATGAATTTACAAGGAAAACTATCACGGCTATGTTAGTATTCAGTCGATAAACTATTTACTTTGGAACCCTACATTGCGCGTGGCCTGACAGTTGACACACACTTGCCCGGTTTTTTTAAATTAAAATTAACAAGTTTCTACTTTTATTACTTTAGGAAACATGTTTTATTTACCTAAACGAGTAGCTGTTACCATAATAATTTGCTCGGGTGGAACAATGGCTTATTTACCCGTTATAGGAGAGTAAAAAGAATCCAATGTATAAACCGCAGAGACAAATCAGTTTTATTTGATTGTACAACGAGATGTTTGTCTTCGTTCAATGACTTCAGTAACATGTCTCGTTTTAGCATTACGAGAAAAATATGGCTTTTATTGACATGAAGTCATTTACTGATAGGTATAAGCTTTACCTTTCGGAATAGTAACTTGCATTAAAATTATTACGTGTTTTTTATGAAAATATCTTTCAAATGAACAGAGGATCCAACTGTTAATGATCATCGTCCACCTTGAACATTGTAATCACAAAGACTCGCATTATTTTTTGCTAAGAATAGGTTAAAATAATATAATATTATTACTTCGCAATAGTACCTACATATATTAAATAATTGGGATACAAGAACCACCCATGATCCGAAAACAAACATGAATGTTAACCTTGGACGGGAATCGAACCCGGAAACCGTCTTTCTTCAGGCAGAGCTTCGCTACGATACTATGCTACGGATTAATTTATGAATATGTTATACGTTTTTTATATTGTATATTTAATTTTTTCATGATTTATGTTTTTTATATGTTTATCAAAGGGTAAGACTGGACTCATGAATATTTAGAGAACGCTATTAAATATCGAGTCGATATTACCGATATGATTTTTTGTTGGATTTATGATAACTATGACACATCAAAACATCAATGTCTGTATGTCGCCGTAGTAACCCGATCCGTCCGTCGCAGTGGCCGCCTGTATCGCGGAATTTCGCATCACTGATTTCGTGGTATTGTCTTGAACCGAGCTACTTGTGAGGTATCTACATCACTATTGTAACTGTAAAGATGTGTGCAGAGGCAAATCAAGCATCGGGAATGATAGGAGATCTGTGACCCACCCTAACAAAATGTACATTTAGCCGA
This sequence comes from Thymelicus sylvestris, assembly GCA_911387775.1. Taxonomy (NCBI): domain Eukaryota; kingdom Metazoa; phylum Arthropoda; class Insecta; order Lepidoptera; family Hesperiidae; genus Thymelicus; species Thymelicus sylvestris. The sequence goes on along the minus strand of CAJVQR010000004.1, from coordinate 3,741 downwards.
TGCACTATACTATTTCTCAGCTGCGCTAAGATCTATTCGTCTTCAACTCAATGCGAGAATGATCTTACATCCTTTAGCCTTAAATCCGTTAGCCTGTAAACCCTAATCTAGCCTATTTCCAAGAAAGTAGATGTCCATAAAAAATGCTTTGCTAATTCAAATAAGTTTAGGAAAACAAAAGATCAGCATAACTTGTATAATTAAAGAACTAGAATGTTATCTCAACGTTTAGTACTCAATAACAATTACATTAATTATTTAATCATGGCAATTAAGACTATAAGCTTAGCTGGACTGAGATAATTAATTCTTAATTGACCTCCACCCCAGACCATATTACGTGTCTACTAGAAAAGTGAATCATTCACTGAATGAATAGAATGAATAATTTTGCAACAGCTGTTTTATTAATGCACCGATAAATATAGCACGCTGTCTAACTAATTTTAATGTAACAGGTAAAATTATATTCCACTTCATTGTACAATGTCTCCTTCAAATATACCAAAATAAGTTCTCTCTTCTTTTCAAAATAAATAGCCAAAACTGAGCCACCAAATTGAGAGTCTTATAACACCTTAGGCAACCCCGACGAGAATATTTGTGACTGGCAAGATTTAGAGCAGTGTGCGTCGAGTTCTGTTCTTTTTGTATGTTCTTGGAAGACTGTTTTTACTGATAGGCGATTTTTGTCTTCCACGGACAAAAGTACCTTGTCTGACCTGGCCTTAAGAAAACAAAAGTGCTTCTACAATCTCGGGCACATCAAAGTAACCAGGTAACCACCCAGAAACTTAGCTTGGACAGTAATTTACGTCAAACGTAGTGGCTATGAGCACTTCCCATGTAGCTTACCATTATTTCATTGTTCACAGCGTTACCACGGATAAATATTCTTGAACAATCGAGGTTGCATTTTCGCAAGATTCTGAGAAGACTTCATTAATGTAATTTGCATTGTCCTACTTATATCTTGGTGTAACTTTAGGTTTGGTGACCCGTCGAATCCTGTAGGGATTTGAGACAGTTTTAACAATTACAAGCATAACATAAGCATACACAATATTCACAAGTAGGACTGCATTAAACAGACAGTAGGATGCAATATAATGTGAATAAGGCCAAATCCTCACTATAATAAAGTAAAGTATAAAATATATGTGTGCATTCATACTATCCGTGACAGTCAAGTTTCGCTCCAATTGTATAATTTGTATGTGATACGACTTTACCAGACCGAGATCGGATCGAGAACGGACTGTGAACGGCATTATAGTGAGGATCCGGCCTAAATGATACTTAAAAGACGTTTAACAATAAATAAACATAATCAAACACTAGCATCTACGCAATAGATGTTGAAGATGGCAAGGACGTAAGTAAATGTTTGTGAAGATGTTTAGATGTTTGCGTTACTATCACGCGCTGAACGTTGTACGGATTAAAATGGTATACAAAAAAACCATGAAATTTAAATTGGTAAAATTGGATTAAATTGGTACACAAAAAAACCATGTCCACTATTTAAAAAAGGTGTAGGTTTTATCCTGGTTATACGCTCCCGTCAGATGATTTGGACTTTTATGTGTTAGTGAATCCACTTGGGGCCCGAGTCCAAATCCTGGCAAGCACCTCTAATTTTTAAATGTTATGTGCGTATTATAAGTTAATTATCACTTGCTTCGGTGAAGGAAAACATCGTGAGGAAACCTGCACACCGGAGAGTTCTCCATAAAGTTCTATAACATTTACTCTTTTAAAGCTGAACCCAGGACTCTTCGCTCTTACCGAATCACTGTCAGCTGGCTCAAAGATCGACATTGTAGATGCATGTATCTAAAGTGAATTAAAAACACTCATTAATTTTAATGAGCATTAGTATGCGATCCGACCGTGACCTGGAAAATCAGTTGAAGTCACAACTCACAATTGAGCAACTGATAATGAAAACCGCATTTTATATTCATAGTATCTTAAACTTTGCTTTTAATCTCTGTTTAACAGTAATGGTCTATAAATTAAGTTTATTTATTCAAATAAATTATTATGACCACAGTGATCAGTATAGCAGACGTTTTTATGTACTTGATACATAATAAATCTTGACGTGTCGTTAACTTCACAGATGATAACTATGAGGATAAATAGTTTTAAACGTATATAAATAGTTTTAAACGTTTTAATTATTTACTTTATTGAACAGAACAGACTAATAATGCCGAGCTTATCCTTAATGCATTATCTATCAGCTAAGCTCTGTTTAGCTTAATAAACTAAGGTGAACACGAAGAGCGATTTGGGTAACTAATAGCACCGATGGATATACCTTCATTATCCTTTTGGCCTACACAGACGAGGCACTTTTGTCTGTCCGCGGGGGACAAAAGTCCCCGAACTAAAAGTTCTCTAACATCCTGACTCAACGCAGCAAGTGCGATCATTTTTAAAGATAATATTGTCCTGTAAATATACCTACTAGGGCACTAGGCTAATATTGGATATTGGCAAGTTAGACTTTTCTTGAATACCTCTTTTACTGTGTTTTGATGTAATTTTCATATATTTTTTACACGTATCTATACGTAAAACATGCAACTGTGTGTTCTGTCTCTAGTGGACTGTGAACATGGTTATTTTATACAAAAGTTTATGTGGGTCTGGGTTTACATTACACCCATTATCCACCTATACGGGTTATGGTGGCTTTCTTGAATTTCCGCAAACGTGTATTATATCTTTATGTCTAGGACACGAAACTGGTGGCTAACTGAGCTAGCTTCTGTAACTACTGTCCATTAGCTAAATGCTCATAGTCGAATGAAAGCAAAATCACTCCTGTTCTAATGGATTGAGGCCAAAATACGACGAATAGTAAAGATCAGAAAAGCAAACTCAACTTGTGAATAATGCCTTCAAAGCTTTAGAAGCCACGAACTCTATAACTTAGGTGATTCTGCAGCTTTATCTTTGTCTATTACCTTTACTTACACAAGTCAGTGACTTGCAATACACAAAGAGACTTCAATACTACCCACAAACGCGGCAAAATTGTAAAGAATATCTCCAATCCGTTCTAAATCCGCAAATTCGCAAACCTTAACTAGTACAATAAAGGTAAAGTATTGAGATCTGACAACGGCATCCATGAGAAAACTACATAAGTCGTAAATTTGTGTTAAGATGTGCGCGACAAATTGACGAATAACTTAATATCACGCCAACCTATTTCGATGATTCTTTTTTTAATCGAAAGCAGGCGCTTGTCATCATAAATTTGTGGTCTCACATAAATTTGAACGAGATCTGACAACTATGTAGTTTTTGAGACTTTGAAGTCGGTTATTTTTTGTTAGTAAAATTTAGATTATTTAGTACTACGATGACACTATAAAACAATGTATGTATTTACTTTTTAAACTATTACTTCTTTGAATCACTATTATAATAATTAAATTTTATTTATATGCATTGATAATAACTAATAATCGCTTCAGTAAACCAATCGACAAGAGAATCAACTAAGATTACTATACTGCTCACTTCAACTTTGTATCGAGAATCTATCAAACTTTAACCGATAGCTGGCGATGCAGCTTAGCAGTTAACGTACCTACTGATAGCTTCTGGAGCCGGGGAAGCTTAAGCATTTACCTACAGTCAAACTTTATATACCAATACACCTAATTTGATACTACAGAAAGCTAGAGAGAGAGCTAGTAAGCGCTTGCTGAAAAGCCGGCA
>CAJVQR010000003.1:0-47208 GCA_911387775.1 Thymelicus sylvestris | reverse complement strand
TAACCTAACCTAACCTAACCTAACCTAACCTAACCTAACCTAACCTAACCTAACCTAACCTAACCTAACCTAACCTAACCTAACCTAACCTAACCTAACCTAACCTAACCTAACCTAACCTAACCTAACCTAACCTAACCTAACCTAACCTAACCAACCTAACCTAACCTAACCTAACCTAACCTAACCTAACCCAACCTAACCTAACCTAACCTAACCTAACCTAACCTAACCTAACCTAACCTAACCTAACCTAACCTAACCTAACCTAACCTAACCTAACCTAACCTAACCTAACCTAACCTAACCTAACCTAACCTAACCTAACCTAACCTAACCTAACCTAACCTAACCTAACCTAACCTAACCTAACCTAACCTAACCTAACCTAACCTAACCTAACCTAACCTAACCTAACCTAACCTAACCTAACCTAACCTAACCTAACCTAACCTAACCTAACCTAACCTAACCTAACCTAACCTAACCTAACCTAACCTAACCTAACCTAACCTAACCTAACCTAACCTAACCTAACCTAACCGAACCTAACCTAACCTAACCTAACCTAACCTAACCTAACCTAACCTAACCTAACCTAACCTAACCTAACCTAACCTAACCTAACCTAACCTAACCTAACCTAACCTAACCTAACCTAACCTAACCTAACCTAACCTAACCTAACCTAACCTAACCTAACCTAACCTAACCTAACCTAACCTAACCTAACCTAACCTAACCTAACCTAACCTAACCTAACCTAACCTAACCTAACCTAACCTAACCTAACCTAACCTAACCTAACCTAACCTAACCTAACCTAACCTAACCTAACCTAACCTAACCTAACCTAACCTAACCTAACCTAACCTAACCTAACCTAACCTAACCTAACCTAACCTAACCTAACCTAACCTAACCTAACCTAACCTAACCAACCTAACCTAACCTAACCTAACCAACCTAACCTAACCTAACCTAACCTAACCTAACCTAACCTAACCTAACCTAACCTAACCTAACCTAACCTAACCTAACCTAACCTAACCTAACCTAACCTAACCTAACCTAACCTAACCTAACCTAACCTAACCTAACCTAACCTAACCTAACCTAACCTAACCTAACCTAACCTAACCTAACCTAACCTAACCTAACCTAACCTAACCTAACCTAACCTAACCTAACCTAACCTAACCTAACCTAACCTAACCTAACCTAACCTAACCTAACCTAACCTAACCTAACCTAACCTAACCTAACCTAACCTAACCTAACCTAACCTAACCTAACCTAACCTAACCTAACCTAACCTAACCTAACCTAACCTAACCTAACCTAACCTAACCTAACCTAACCTAACCTAACCTAACCTAACCTAACCTAACCTAACCTAACCTAACCTAACCTAACCTAACCTAACCTAACCTAACCTAACCTAACCTAACCTAACCTAACCTAACCTAACCTAACCTAACCTAACCTAACCTAACCTAACCTAACCTAACCTAACCTAACCTAACCTAACCTAACCTAACCTAACCTAACCTAACCTAACCTAACCTAACCTAACCTAACCTAACCTAACCTAACCTAACCTAACCTAACCTAACCTAACCTAACCTAACCTAACCTAACCTAACCTAACCTAACCTAACCTAACCTAACCTAACCTAACCTAACCTAACCTAACCTAACCTAACCTAACCTAACCTAACCTAACCTAACCTAACCTAACCTAACCTAACCTAACCTAACCTAACCTAACCTAACCTAACCTAACCTAACCTAACCTAACCTAACCTAACCTAACCTAACCTAACCTAACCTAACCTAACCTAACCTAACCTAACCTAACCTAACCTAACCTAACCTAACCTAACCTAACCTAACCTAACCTAACCTAACCTAACCTAACCTAACCTAACCTAACCTAACCTAACCTAACCTAACCTAACCTAACCTAACCTAACCTAACCTAACCTAACCTAACCTAACCTAACCTAACCTAACCTAACCTAACCTAACCTAACCTAACCTAACCTAACCTAACCTAACCTAACCTAACCTAACCTAACCTAACCTAACCTAACCTAACCTAACCTAACCTAACCTAACCTAACCTAACCTAACCTAACCTAACCTAACCTAACCTAACCTAACCTAACCTAACCTAACCTAACCTAACCTAACCTAACCTAACCTAACCTAACCTAACCTAACCTAACCTAACCTAACCTAACCTAACCTAACCTAACCTAACCTAACCTAACCTAACCTAACCTAACCTAACCTAACCTAACCTAACCTAACCTAACCTAACCTAACCTAACCTAACCTAACCTAACCTAACCTAACCTAACCTAACCTAACCTAACCTAACCTAACCTAACCTAACCTAACCTAACCTAACCTAACCTAACCTAACCTAACCTAACCTAACCTAACCTAACCTAACCTAACCTAACCTAACCTAACCTAACCTAACCTAACCTAACCTAACCTAACCTAACCTAACCTAACCTAACCTAACCTAACCTAACCTAACCTAACCTAACCTAACCTAACCTAACCTAACCTAACCTAACCTAACCTAACCTAACCTAACCTAACCTAACCTAACCTAACCTAACCTAACCTAACCTAACCTAACCTAACCTAACCTAACCTAACCTAACCTAACCTAACCTAACCTAACCTAACCTAACCTAACCTAACCTAACCTAACCTAACCTAACCTAACCTAACCTAACCTAACCTAACCTAACCTAACCTAACCTAACCTAACCTAACCTAACCTAACCTAACCTAACCTAACCTAACCTAACCTAACCTAACCTAACCTAACCTAACCTAACCTAACCTAACCTAACCTAACCTAACCTAACCTAACCTAACCTAACCTAACCTAACCTAACCTAACCTAACCTAACCTAACCTAACCTAACCTAACCTAACCTAACCTAACCTAACCTAACCTAACCTAACCTAACCTAACCTAACCTAACCTAACCTAACCTAACCTAACCTAACCTAACCTAACCTAACCTAACCTAACCTAACCTAACCTAACCTAACCTAACCTAACCTAACCTAACCTAACCTAACCTAACCTAACCTAACCTAACCTAACCTAACCTAACCTAACCTAACCTAACCTAACCTAACCTAACCTAACCTAACCTAACCTAACCTAACCTAACCTAACCTAACCTAACCTAACCTAACCTAACCTAACCTAACCTAACCTAACCTAACCTAACCTAACCTAACCTAACCTAACCTAACCTAACCTAACCTAACCTAACCTAACCTAACCTAACCTAACCTAACCTAACCTAACCTAACCTAACCTAACCTAACCTAACCTAACCTAACCTAACCTAACCTAACCTAACCTAACCTAACCTAACCTAACCTAACCTAACCTAACCTAACCTAACCTAACCTAACCTAACCTAACCTAACCTAACCTAACCTAACCTAACCTAACCTAACCTAACCTAACCTAACCTAACCTAACCTAACCTAACCTAACCTAACCTAACCTAACCTAACCTAACCTAACCTAACCTAACCTAACCTAACCTAACCTAACCTAACCTAACCTAACCTAACCTAACCTAACCTAACCTAACCTAACCTAACCTAACCTAACCTAACCTAACCTAACCTAACCTAACCTAACCTAACCTAACCTAACCTAACCTAACCTAACCTAACCTAACCTAACCTAACCTAACCTAACCTAACCTAACCTAACCTAACCTAACCTAACCTAACCTAACCTAACCTAACCTAACCTAACCTAACCTAACCTAACCTAACCTAACCTAACCTAACCTAACCTAACCTAACCTAACCTAACCTAACCTAACCTAACCTAACCTAACCTAACCTAACCTAACCTAACCTAACCTAACCTAACCTAACCTAACCTAACCTAACCTAACCTAACCTAACCTAACCTAACCTAACCTAACCTAACCTAACCTAACCTAACCTAACCTAACCTAACCTAACCTAACCTAACCTAACCTAACCTAACCTAACCTAACCTAACCTAACCTAACCTAACCTAACCTAACCTAACCTAACCTAACCTAACCTAACCTAACCTAACCTAACCTAACCTAACCTAACCTAACCTAACCTAACCTAACCTAACCTAACCTAACCTAACCTAACCTAACCTAACCTAACCTAACCTAACCTAACCTAACCTAACCTAACCTAACCTAACCTAACCTAACCTAACCTAACCTAACCTAACCTAACCTAACCTAACCTAACCTAACCTAACCTAACCTAACCTAACCTAACCTAACCTAACCTAACCTAACCTAACCTAACCTAACCTAACCTAACCTAACCTAACCTAACCTAACCTAACCTAACCTAACCTAACCTAACCTAACCTAACCTAACCTAACCTAACCTAACCTAACCTAACCTAACCTAACCTAACCTAACCTAACCTAACCTAACCTAACCTAACCTAACCTAACCTAACCTAACCTAACCTAACCTAACCTAACCTAACCTAACCTAACCTAACCTAACCTAACCTAACCTAACCTAACCTAACCTAACCTAACCTAACCTAACCTAACCTAACCTAACCTAACCTAACCTAACCTAACCTAACCTAACCTAACCTAACCTAACCTAACCTAACCTAACCTAACCTAACCTAACCTAACCTAACCTAACCTAACCTAACCTAACCTAACCTAACCTAACCTAACCTAACCTAACCTAACCTAACCTAACCTAACCTAACCTAACCTAACCTAACCTAACCTAACCTAACCTAACCTAACCTAACCTAACCTAACCTAACCTAACCTAACCTAACCTAACCTAACCTAACCTAACCTAACCTAACCTAACCTAACCTAACCTAACCTAACCTAACCTAACCTAACCTAACCTAACCTAACCTAACCTAACCTAACCTAACCTAACCTAACCTAACCTAACCTAACCTAACCTAACCTAACCTAACCTAACCTAACCTAACCTAACCTAACCTAACCTAACCTAACCTAACCTAACCTAACCTAACCTAACCTAACCTAACCTAACCTAACCTAACCTAACCTAACCTAACCTAACCTAACCTAACCTAACCTAACCTAACCTAACCTAACCTAACCTAACCTAACCTAACCTAACCTAACCTAACCTAACCTAACCTAACCTAACCTAACCTAACCTAACCTAACCTAACCTAACCTAACCTAACCTAACCTAACCTAACCTAACCTAACCTAACCTAACCTAACCTAACCTAACCTAACCTAACCTAACCTAACCTAACCTAACCTAACCTAACCTAACCTAACCTAACCTAACCTAACCTAACCTAACCTAACCTAACCTAACCTAACCTAACCTAACCTAACCTAACCTAACCTAACCTAACCTAACCTAACCTAACCTAACCTAACCTAACCTAACCTAACCTAACCTAACCTAACCTAACCTAACCTAACCTAACCTAACCTAACCTAACCTAACCTAACCTAACCTAACCTAACCTAACCTAACCTAACCTAACCTAACCTAACCTAACCTAACCTAACCTAACCTAACCTAACCTAACCTAACCTAACCTAACCTAACCTAACCTAACCTAACCTAACCTAACCTAACCTAACCTAACCTAACCTAACCTAACCTAACCTAACCTAACCTAACCTAACCTAACCTAACCTAACCTAACCTAACCTAACCTAACCTAACCTAACCTAACCTAACCTAACCTAACCTAACCTAACCTAACCTAACCTAACCTAACCTAACCTAACCTAACCTAACCTAACCTAACCTAACCTAACCTAACCTAACCTAACCTAACCTAACCTAACCTAACCTAACCTAACCTAACCTAACCTAACCTAACCTAACCTAACCTAACCTAACCTAACCTAACCTAACCTAACCTAACCTAACCTAACCTAACCTAACCTAACCTAACCTAACCTAACCTAACCTAACCTAACCTAACCTAACCTAACCTAACCTAACCTAACCTAACCTAACCTAACCTAACCTAACCTAACCTAACCTAACCTAACCTAACCTAACCTAACCTAACCTAACCTAACCTAACCTAACCTAACCTAACCTAACCTAACCTAACCTAACCTAACCTAACCTAACCTAACCTAACCTAACCTAACCTAACCTAACCTAACCTAACCTAACCTAACCTAACCTAACCTAACCTAACCTAACCTAACCTAACCTAACCTAACCTAACCTAACCTAACCTAACCTAACCTAACCTAACCTAACCTAACCTAACCTAACCTAACCTAACCTAACCTAACCTAACCTAACCTAACCTAACCTAACCTAACCTAACCTAACCTAACCTAACCTAACCTAACCTAACCTAACCTAACCTAAACTAACCTAACCTAACCTAACCTAACCTAACCTAACCTAACCTAACCTAACCTAACCTAACCTAACCTAACCTAACCTAACCTAACCTAACCTAACCTAACCTAACCTAACCTAACCTAACCTAACCTAACCTAACCTAACCTAACCTAACCTAACCTAACCTAACCTAACCTAACCTAACCTAACCTAACCTAACCTAACCTAACCTAACCTAACCTAACCTAACCTAACCTAACCTAACCTAACCTAACCTAACCTAACCTAACCTAACCTAACCTAACCTAACCTAACCTAACCTAACCTAACCTAACCTAACCTAACCTAACCTAACCTAACCTAACCTAACCTAACCTAACCTAACCTAACCTAACCTAACCTAACCTAACCTAACCTAACCTAACCTAACCTAACCTAACCTAACCTAACCTAACCTAACCTAACCTAACCTAACCTAACCTAACCTAACCTAACCTAACCTAACCTAACCTAACCTAACCTAACCTAACCTAACCTAACCTAACCTAACCTAACCTAACCTAACCTAACCTAACCTAACCTAACCTAACCTAACCTAACCTAACCTAACCTAACCTAACCTAACCTAACCTAACCTAACCTAACCTAACCTAACCTAACCTAACCTAACCTAACCTAACCTAACCTAACCTAACCTAACCTAACCTAACCTAACCTAACCTAACCTAACCTAACCTAACCTAACCTAACCTAACCTAACCTAACCTAACCTAACCTAACCTAACCTAACCTAACCTAACCTAACCTAACCTAACCTAACCTAACCTAACCTAACCTAACCTAACCTAACCTAACCTAACCTAACCTAACCTAACCTAACCTAACCTAACCTAACCTAACCTAACCTAACCTAACCTAACCTAACCTAACCTAACCTAACCTAACCTAACCTAACCTAACCTAACCTAACCTAACCTAACCTAACCTAACCTAACCTAACCTAACCTAACCTAACCTAACCTAACCTAACCTAACCTAACCTAACCTAACCTAACCTAACCTAACCTAACCTAACCTAACCTAACCTAACCTAACCTAACCTAACCTAACCTAACCTAACCTAACCTAACCTAACCTAACCTAACCTAACCTAACCTAACCTAACCTAACCTAACCTAACCTAACCTAACCTAACCTAACCTAACCTAACCTAACCTAACCTAACCTAACCTAACCTAACCTAACCTAACCTAACCTAACCTAACCTAACCTAACCTAACCTAACCTAACCTAACCTAACCTAACCTAACCTAACCTAACCTAACCTAACCTAACCTAACCTAACCTAACCTAACCTAACCTAACCTAACCTAACCTAACCTAACCTAACCTAACCTAACCTAACCTAACCTAACCTAACCTAACCTAACCTAACCTAACCTAACCTAACCTAACCTAACCTAACCTAACCTAACCTAACCTAACCTAACCTAACCTAACCTAACCTAACCTAACCTAACCTAACCTAACCTAACCTAACCTAACCTAACCTAACCTAACCTAACCTAACCTAACCTAACCTAACCTAACCTAACCTAACCTAACCTAACCTAACCTAACCTAACCTAACCTAACCTAACCTAACCTAACCTAACCTAACCTAACCTAACCTAACCTAACCTAACCTAACCTAACCTAACCTAACCTAACCTAACCTAACCTAACCTAACCTAACCTAACCTAACCTAACCTAACCTAACCTAACCTAACCTAACCTAACCTAACCTAACCTAACCTAACCTAACCTAACCTAACCTAACCTAACCTAACCTAACCTAACCTAACCTAACCTAACCTAACCTAACCTAACCTAACCTAACCTAACCTAACCTAACCTAACCTAACCTAACCTAACCTAACCTAACCTAACCTAACCTAACCTAACCTAACCTAACCTAACCTAACCTAACCTAACCTAACCTAACCTAACCTAACCTAACCTAACCTAACCTAACCTAACCTAACCTAACCTAACCTAACCTAACCTAACCTAACCTAACCTAACCTAACCTAACCTAACCTAACCTAACCTAACCTAACCTAACCTAACCTAACCTAACCTAACCTAACCTAACCTAACCTAACCTAACCTAACCTAACCTAACCTAACCTAACCTAACCTAACCTAACCTAACCTAACCTAACCTAACCTAACCTAACCTAACCTAACCTAACCTAACCTAACCTAACCTAACCTAACCTAACCTAACCTAACCTAACCTAACCTAACCTAACCTAACCTAACCTAACCTAACCTAACCTAACCTAACCTAACCTAACCTAACCTAACCTAACCTAACCTAACCTAACCTAACCTAACCTAACCTAACCTAACCTAACCTAACCTAACCTAACCTAACCTAACCTAACCACTAGGGGTGCAAAAACATCTCAACAGCGTACAGCGAGGATTCGCCCAAAAGCTGTCAAAAGCATATAGGACGGTTTCTCTAAACTCTGCCCTGGTTCTGTCTGGGCTCCTTCCATTGGATATCCGGATCAGAGAGGCAGCCGCTCTCTACGAAGCCAAGCGAGGGGTACCCAGAGCGGAACTAGGAGACAGAGAGGTGGAACGAGTCACTGCATATGACAAAATCCCACACCCGGCGGAACATATGAGCATGGAGTTCATGTGCCTGATAAACCAAGAGCAAGTCAATCGCCAAAACATCCAAGCGATAAGAATTTTTACGGATGGCAGCAAAATTGACGGCAAGGTCGGAGCCGCCCTTTCCATATGGAAAGGAGATGCCGAGATCAAAGCCGTCAAACTAAGCCTGTCACCGTACTGTACGGTTTATCAGGCAGAACTACTTGCCATATGCAAATCCACCGAGGTCATCTTGGAAAGCCAAGAGACAAATTTTGGCATATACAGTGACTCGAGATCCGCCTTGGAGACCGTCATAAACAATGCTACGAAGCACCACCTAGCCGTAAGGTCGCGCGCCAATATCAAGGCAGGAAAAGCCCAAGGGAAGAATATATCCTTATATTGGATAAAAGCCCATGCCGGCTTGGCAGGCAACGAGAGAGCCGATGAATTGGCGAAGGAAGCAGCCTTAAAAACAAAAACTAGGCCATCCTATGATCTCTGTCCGATTTCATTCGTCAAGCGACGGATCCGTGCGGGGTCCCTTGAGGAATGGAATCGGAGATACAAAAATGGTGAAACGGCTGCGACGACTAAACTATTTTTCCCTGACGCGGTGGAGGCGTACAGTTTAATTAGAAAGATAGAACCAGCTGGCATCCTAACTCAGGTGTTAACGGGACACGGTGGCTTTGCCCATTATCTTCACAGATTTAGATGCAGAGACAGTCCATCGTGTGTCTGCGACCCGGACGTTAATGAAACAATCGTACACCTTTTGTTTGACTGCCCCTCCAACTTAAATCTTAAACAGAACTTAGAATTCCAAATAGACACAGTTTTGACAAGGGAAAATATCAAGGAAATAATAGCAAACAAAAAACATAGAAATAAACTAATAGAATACCTAACAAAAGTAGCAAACAAAGCCGTTGAAAGGAATAAGTAATTAAATATATGATGTTAATATATATTAGTATATATGAACACATGCATATGTCATCATTAAGAAATATAATATAATAGTAAACATAGATATATAAAATTAGGTTACTCAATTAAAATATTAAGCACAACTATGTTGTAAAATCTAGGAAACTTATATAAGCAAAAATAAAATACAGTAAGTAATAGTCTGTAAAAATATATATGCAATAGAATGTAAGCAACTAAAATAAGGAAAAGTATTAAATTAAGCTATAATTAGAAAAAAGGGAATATAAATGTATACGTAATAAAAGTAAACAACAATAGAAATTAAATACAATGTAGTTTATAAGTTATGTAAAAAGATATTTATAAATAATAGTTAACTATAAAATAAGCGGTATGTTATAAATGTATAAGTAGATAAAATAAATATAAATGTAACAGCAAAATAAGTAGATAAGAATAGAAACTAAGTAAAATCGGTTTATAAAATTAGTAACTTACTTAAGCAAACTGAAACTAGAATTAGTAGATAGTTCTGTAATAACACATTGTAATGCTTTCTTAATAAATAAAGATTAAAAAAGGGCCCTGAGAAACACTGTCAGGGGACAACTTATTTAGCTCGCGGGCCGGGCCAGTACAGCGCCCGGACAGGACCTTTAAAAAAAAAAAAAAAAAAAACCTAACCTAACCTAACCTAACCTAACCTAACCTAACCTAACCTAACCTAACCTAACCTAACCTAACCTAACCTAACCTAACCTAACCTAACCTAACCTAACCTAACCTAACCTAACCTAACCTAACCTAACCTAACCTAACCTAACCTAACCTAACCTAACCTAACCTAACCTAACCTAACCTAACCTAACCTAACCTAACCTAACCTAACCTAACCTAACCTAACCTAACCTAACCTAACCTAACCTAACCTAACCTAACCTAACCTAACCTAACCTAACCTAACCTAACCTAACCTAACCTAACCTAACCTAACCTAACCTAACCTAACCTAACCTAACCTAACCTAACCTAACCTAACCTAACCTAACCTAACCTAACCTAACCTAACCTAACCTAACCTAACCTAACCTAACCTAACCTAACCTAACCTAACCTAACCTAACCTAACCTAACCTAACCTAACCTAACCTAACCTAACCTAACCTAACCTAACCTAACCTAACCTAACCTAACCTAACCTAACCTAACCTAACCTAACCTAACCTAACCTAACCTAACCTAACCTAACCTAACCTAACCTAACCTAACCTAACCTAACCTAACCTAACCTAACCTAACCTAACCTAACCTAACCTAACCTAACCTAACCTAACCTAACCTAACCTAACCTAACCTAACCTAACCTAACCTAACCTAACCTAACCTAACCTAACCTAACCTAACCTAACCTAACCTAACCTAACCTAACCTAACCTAACCTAACCTAACCTAACCTAACCTAACCTAACCTAACCTAACCTAACCTAACCTAACCTAACCTAACCTAACCTAACCTAACCTAACCTAACCTAACCTAACCTAACCTAACCTAACCTAACCTAACCTAACCTAACCTAACCTAACCTAACCTAACCTAACCTAACCTAACCTAACCTAACCTAACCTAACCTAACCTAACCTAACCTAACCTAACCTAACCTAACCTAACCTAACCTAACCTAACCTAACCTAACCTAACCTAACCTAACCTAACCTAACCTAACCTAACCTAACCTAACCTAACCTAACCTAACCTAACCTAACCTAACCTAACCTAACCTAACCTAACCTAACCTAACCTAACCTAACCTAACCTAACCTAACCTAACCTAACCTAACCTAACCTAACCTAACCTAACCTAACCTAACCTAACCTAACCTAACCTAACCTAACCTAACCTAACCTAACCTAACCTAACCTAACCTAACCTAACCTAACCTAACCTAACCTAACCTAACCTAACCTAACCTAACCTAACCTAACCTAACCTAACCTAACCTAACCTAACCTAACCTAACCTAACCTAACCTAACCTAACCTAACCTAACCTAACCTAACCTAACCTAACCTAACCTAACCTAACCTAACCTAACCTAACCTAACCTAACCTAACCTAACCTAACCTAACCTAACCTAACCTAACCTAACCTAACCTAACCTAACCTAACCTAACCTAACCTAACCTAACCTAACCTAACCTAACCTAACCTAACCTAACCTAACCTAACCTAACCTAACCTAACCTAACCTAACCTAACCTAACCTAACCTAACCTAACCTAACCTAACCTAACCTAACCTAACCTAACCATCATATCCCTTCTTGTATTCGCTTTGGTACTCCTTTTTGTATTCCTTTTTGTATTCCCTTTTGTACCCTATATTTAGAGTTCAGTGGGACCTCCTCCTTCCCCCCTCTCCCCCCCCCCCACCCCCTTTCCTATTAAAGGCGGCACTAGGTAGTAGTCTGAGGCGGAAAAATTGGAGTTTGGAGCAACGAGCAATTGACCGATACTCAGTAGGCAAATTGAAGCCAAATTTGATGCCGACTTGTGGCAAATTGTTGGAGCCGATACTGTAGCCAGATTGTATTGTGTTGTATTACTGTTACACTGATCCCTAGTACCAGCTGGATCACTAAGGCCTTGACCCTCTGTACCCCCAAAGGCGGTGCAAGGTTGGAGTACGAAGGCGGTAAATTAGTCCTTTCAAAAAATTATTTGTAGTGTATTCACGTAATTTCTTAAGGTGCTGCGCATAATTGTGAAGGCAATTGCCGGTGTTGCCCCAAAGGCGGCACTAGCTTGGACCCAGAGGCGGCCAGACTGGAGCTGGTTCTGAAGTCCCTTATTGCAAATTTGTGTGTTGTGTGTGTACTTATTAGACTATTATATGACTTATTGTATTATCGACGGAAACCCTCTATGACCGTAGTTATCCTCAATAACTATCATATTACTGAATTAAGCAATTATTGTAAGTTTTTATATTCCTTTAGTATTTTAGAACATTTTGACTACATTCTGTCCACACACATATATTATTGGACTCTCTTGATACTCACTCGGAACTTATTTACCTTATAAATTTTATTATTGACCAACCTACTAGACGTACGGTAAACGGTACTTATAATCGGACAGCCAGAGAGATCGTATACACCTCTCTGACTATTTATATCGCTATTGCGTGTATATACTTATTATCATATAATAACTAGGTGATAGAAGTTCTACCGCCACACAACTTGACGTTACCCCTGACACTATATAAGAAAATTAAACAACATGTCATCCAAATCTAAAATTGACAACACTGCGGGCCCAGTGAAGTCTAAATACACAGTGACCACAGCGGGAACCATGTCGGCGGGAGCCTCCCGAAAGGTTGCCTCGCCACCAAAGTCGCGGTTGTCTGACAACTCACAGCAGAAACCCCTAGCTACCCCTGAGAACCTGACTGCCAACCTCGCATCTAAAGCGAATAAATTATACCAAGAAGCAAAATCACAAATGGAGCAGTCAGGCAACATAAAAACCACTATTAAAGAAACAGTACTTAGTAATCTAGCGGGGATGTATGAGATCGTCCTACAACTAAGCGAAGCACGCCACATATTACAGGCCCAAATGGAAAGGTCCCGAGCGGAAAATGCGGAGGCCCAATTAATATCCGAAAAGAAGCACACTGAGGAAAGCTCCAATACAACACAACCCTCGGAAATGAATGGAGCCGCGTGCACAGAGGTCATGAAAAGCCTCATTGAAAATTTACATGAGCATAAAAAGGCACTGGCTGACTGTAAAGAGTACACTATGACTCTCACTGAACACCTTAAAACCACACCCCTTGAACGCACATATGCACAGACTGCGGCTAGGTCCGATAAAAGCCAACAACAACTACATTCAGTCGTAGTATCGTCAGGGGAGGAAAAAGATACAAGCAGTGTAGTAGTGGAAAAAATACGAACAGCAGTCAACGCCAAAAAGGAAGGCCTACATGTTGATAAGATGAGAAAAGCACGAGACCAGAAGGTCATCATAGGGTGCAACTCCAAGCAAGAGCTTTCCAAAGTCATAGACAAAATTAAAAACTCGGGGGAGGGCCTGCAGGTTGAGGAGGTTAAAAATAAAGACCCACTAATCATTCTAAGGGATGTCTTAGCCTACAATTCCGACGAAGATATAGTGACGGCTCTTAAAAACCAAAATGAACACCTAATTGGTAATATAACGACGGAAAACCTGAGGCTCGTCGTGAAATATCGACGGAAGACTAGGAATCCTCATGTAAACCATATCATCATGCAGGTCTCCCCCCAGGTTTGGCAGCGGCTAACGGAAGCGCAGCGGGTGCATATTGATCTGCAGCGGGTGTGGGTGGCGGATCAGTCACCATTGGTTCAGTGCACCCGTTGCCTGGGATACGGCCACGGAAGAAAGTTCTGCAAGGAGACAGCAGACCTGTGCAGTCACTGCGGCGGCCCGCATATGCGAGCGGAATGCGCCGACTGGATGGCCGGAGCTGCAGCGTCCTGCCGGAACTGCCTCCTTGCAAAACTAGATAAGAACGAGCACAATGCCTTCGACTCGCAGTGCCCTGTGAGAAGGAGATGGGAGATGTTAGCTCGTTCAACGGTGGCTTATTGCTAAAGTTGTAACGGAGGAACAAAAGATAAATAACCAGACTCCCCAGGCCTTGCAAAAGTATAAGGTGATACAGGTCAATCTCCAAAGGAAAAAGCTGGCAACACAGGAACTGCTTGTAGAGGCAACCAAAATGAAGGCCAGTTTTGCCTTAATACAAGAGCCTTATATAGGTGCCGAAGGAGAGGTTAGAAAATATGCCGGTATCCGAGTCATACAGCGAACCCACAATAGGACCAAGCCCATTAAATCCGCCATAATAGTGTTCGATACAAATGTAGAAGTGATAGAAAGCCCTACACTTACGACGGAGAACATTTCAGTGGCCGTCCTAAAAACAAATGAGTGGACTCTAGGGGTCATATCCATCTACCTAGAGGATCAGCTACCTATAGAGCCATACTTAAACCAAATAAAACATATCATAGAGAAAATAGGAGCGAAAAACCTTGTAATAGGCGGAGATGGAAACGCCTGGAGCACTTGGTGGGGAAGCGAAACGGAGGACCACAGGGGAGAGGCATTGTCGGGGATGCTGGAGGAGAGTGACCTACATATTCTCAACACTGGGAATGAGCCGACCTTTGACACTATTAGAGGAGGGAAAAGGTATAAGAGCCACGTAGACATCACGGCCTGTACGACAAACCTAATAGGGTCTATAAACAACTGGATGGTAGATAAAACCCTCACTAGCTCGGACCACAACGCTATACTTTTTGAAATTCATCTGAAAAGACCAACATATCAAAACAACGTCAAATCCACTAGAATTTATAATACAAAAAAGGCAAATTGGACAAAATTTAGAAAACAATTCGAGTCACAAATAAAAGAAGAAAATATAGATACACACGAAATTAACAGCATAAACTCAATAGAAAATCTAGAAGCCAAAATTATGAATTACATCAAAATTATTAGAAACACTTGCGAAATAGCTATACCAAAGTTTAAGTTAAATTCAAAATTCAAATTTCCATGGTGGAGTGCCGAGCTAGAAGAACTCAAGAAAGAGGTTAATAGGAAAAAAAAGAAGGATCCAGTGTGCAGCACCAAGGCGAAGGGAATATGTAGTGAACGATTACCTAGAGGCAAAGTCTAGATACGAAGAAGAGGCGACAAATGCTCAAACGAGAAGCTGGAAGGACTTCTGCTCAAAGCAAGACCGAGAAAGCATGTGGGATGGAATTTATCGGGTTATAGCTAAATCCTCAAAAAGGCACGAAGACCAACCACTTGTGAAGGACGGAGAGGCGCTAAGTGCAAAGGAATCTGTGAGATGGCTTGCTGAAACATTCTTCCCGGACGACCTTACCGAAGAAGACAACGCAGAACACCAGCGTGTCAGAGAAGTCGCAAAACAGCAAGACCAACAACAAACACCTGACGAATTGGACCCGCCCTTCACAAAGGCAGAGTTGCAACATGTAGTGCAAAGCTTTAACCCGAAAAAAGCACCCGGACCAGACGGCTTTACAGCTGATATATGCTCGGCAGCAATTACCCACAGCCCTGACATCTTCTTAAGCATAGCAAATAAATGCCTTCAACTCTCGCACTTCCCGACGCCATGGAAGGAAGCGAAAGTAATAGTCTTGAGGAAGCCGGGCAAACCGGACTACACAGTGCCCAAATCCTACAGACCGATAGGGCTGCTGCCTGTAATGGGTAAGATACTAGAGAAATTATTGGTACGACGCTTACGATGGCACCTACTACCGAAGGCCAACCCGAGGCAGTATGGGTTTGTCCCACAGCGCAGCACGGAAGACGCGCTTTACGACCTGCTGCAACACATACGACAAAACCTGCAGGGAAAGCTCATCAATATTGTAGTATCACTCGATATAGAAGGAGCGTTTGACAGCGCCTGGTGGCCGGCAATACTCTGTCGACTGACAGAGAAACGCTGTCCGCCAAACCTTATAAACCTGGTACGCAGCTACCTTAAAGATCGGAAGATATCTGTGGGATATGCGAATGAGACGTACATGAAAACCACCACCAAGGGTTGTGTCCAAGGTTCCATTGGAGGTCCCACATTTTGGAACTTATTACTGGACCCCTTGCTGGATGAGCTTGATAGGCGTGGCATTTACTGCCAAGCATTTGCAGACGATGTCGTCCTAATATTCTCAGGCAAAGAGACCTCAACCATACAACAGCAAGCCAATGACACTTTGACATACGTGCATGAGTGGGGTGTCAAAAATAAGCTAAAATTTGCTCCACATAAAACCAGCGCGATGATCATAACTAAGAAGCTTAAATTTGATACCCCCCACTTGCACATGGGAGGCACAGCTTTAACACTTGTGGAAGAGATAAAGCTATTAGGACTGACCATCGACCATAAACTAACCTTCCACAAGCATGTGCAGGCGGTATGTCGAAAGGCCGCAAACATCTACAAGCAGCTAGCAAGAACCGCCAAACTGGAATGGGGACTCGGGCCTGAGATTATTAGGACGATATACGTGGCAGTAATTGAGCCGATTGTTCTGTACGCAGCCAGCGCCTGGGCAAACGCAGCTGAAAAAATCAGCATTCAGAAAGAATTGAACGCGATCCAAAGAGGATTTGCGCAGAAGATTTGCAAATCTTATCGAACGGTCTCCCTGAACGCTGCTTTGATCCTGGCAAGACTGCTTCCTCTGGATCTTCGAATCCAAGAAGCAGCCTGTCTTTATGAAGCAAAGAGAGGTAAGCCCCAGGAAAAGATAGGCGGCAGGGAGATCGAGGAAAGAATTTGTTTTCTGAAAGCGCAACATCCAGCAAAACAAACGGCGGTGACATTCGAGTGCTTGGAAGACACGGAGCCCGGAACTTTGGAAAAATTCCAAGTAACGGGTGAGCAAATTTATACTGACGGGAGCAAAATTGAAGGCAAGGTCGGAGCAGCGTTATCCTGTTGGAATAACGGTGCTGAGACGGAAAGTCGGAAATTTAAGCTCGAACGGTATTGCACTGTATTCCAGGCTGAACTGTATGCCATCCTCCAAGCTACGTCACTTGCCATGGATCACAAGAATATTGTCACTAACATCTTCAGCGACTCCAGATCAGCCCTGCAACTGATCCAAAGTTATAGCTCTTTCCACCCAATCGTAATGGCAATTAGAAAGAACCTCCAAACTAGCGACGAACAAGGCAAAACCATCCGCCTGTTCTGGATAAGAGCCCACGTAGGGGTAACAGGGAATGAGCGCGCTGACGAGCTCGCTAAACAAGCTGCACTTTACAAAAAGACAGCGCCAGAATATGATAAGTGTCCAGCATCGTATATAAAATATCAACTTAGATCTGACACTATCATAAAATGGAACGAGCGCTATACCAAAGGAGACACAGCAGCCGTGACAAAAATCTTTCTACCCAATGCTGAAATAGCGTACAAGCTTATCCCAAAAATTAGACTTAATCCAACCCTGGTACAGATATTAACGGGCCACGGTGGCTTCTCAAGCTACCTTAATAGGTTTAAATGTAAAGACTCCCCTCAATGCATATGCGATCCTGACAAAGATGAAACGATAGAACATATATTACTAGAGTGTCCAAAATATGCAGCTAAAAAAATTAATCTAGAAATAGATATAGATATGGAAATCACTAGAGATAACTTAAGTGAACTATTATTGAACAAAGTTAACAGAAAAAAGTTATTAAAATATTGTACGGAAATTGCGAAAGATGTCATAAATAGGAACAAGACTAGGCAATAAGTATATGATAATGTATACTGAGATATATAAATTATGATATACATAAATAAAAATAGATAAGATAGGAATTCCAATAAATACGGAAAATAAAAAAGTGAGTAAGAAACAAGTATATGATAATATATAAATTGTTATATATTTATAATATACATAACTGAAGATAGATAAGAAAGGAATCTCAAAGGAATATAAAAATAAAGTAATAATAAAGGAATTCAAAAATTAATAAAAACAATGTAGTAAAATTAAGTATAGTTAATCAGAATGAAAACACGAACCAGAAAGAAAATTGTGAATATATTTGTATATGTGTGATACAAAATATAAACAAGCATATAAGTATAATTGTTAGTATAAGAAAATAGAGATAGTAGTAAACATAAGCCCAAGATGTAAGTAAAGTAGTAAGTTAATTTAAGTCAATAATAAATCACATAATTAAAAATAAATAAGTAACAACACTAGCAGTAAGATAGTAGAATGTATAGAATTAGTTTAAGTTCAGGAATGAACACATTAGAATATCTCCTTAGAATTAGTTTTATGACCTGTATTACAACCTGTATGTTGGATTATATTTAAATAAAATAAACAACTTCCCTGACGAGCATGTTGGGGGTAAAATTATTTAGCTCGCGGGCCGGGCCAGAAAGCGCCCGGACAGGATAAAAAAAAAAAAAAAAAAAAAAACCTAACCTAACCTAACCTAACCTAACCTAACCTAACCTAACCTAACCTAACCTAACCTAACCTAACCTAACCTAACCTAACCTAACCCAGTTCGAAGCCATCCGCCATTGAAAGCGCCACGTTTACGCTCCGCTCCGCTATCAAAAATCGAAAGTTACGGGTCAAAGTGCTTGGATTTCAGTGTTCTAGGTGTCATTTTGTGCGTCTTAGTGTCCTCTAACCAGTGATATAAAGTTTTTTGATGTACCAATAAATTTGACGAAAATAGAACTCAAAAACTGCCAAAAACCACAATCCGGAAGAAATTTTAAGAAAGAGCCAAAGTGCAGGAGAGATTAAGTAAAGCCGGGAACCTTTTAAAGGTGGAAGAAGTATCCAACAAGGACCCACTAGTAATCCTAAAGGATGTGTTAACCTATAATGAAGACCAGGAAATACTTGAAGCGATAAGAAATCAAAACAAGGGACTGTTTCAAGGACTCGGAAAAGAAGAAGACAAAATGGAGATAAGGTACAAGAGAAAAACTCGAAACCCCCACGCCAACCACATAATACTGAAGGTGTCTCCAAAACTGTGGCAGCGTATGACTGCAGCTACGCGCTTATGTGTAGATTTGCAGAGGGTGAGGGTAGAAGACCAGTCCCCCCTCTCACAATGCTCCATCTGCCTGGGATTCGGGCATGGTCGGCGCCAATGTACAGAGACAATTGAGAAGTGCAGCCACTGCGGAGGACCCCACTTGAAGACCGAGTGCGCTGACTGGCTCGCCAATGCAGCCCCATCGTGCTGTAATTGCATTCGTGCTAAACTTGATCAAGCAGACCACAACGCCTTCAGCCAGGAGTGCCCGGTGCGTCGCAGGTGGGACGCATTGGCTCGGGCTAATATAGCATATTGCTAAGGGCTCCTCGGTCAACACTTCTAGCGGAAAACCTTATAGGATAGTCCAAGCGAACCTGCAAAGGAAAAGACTCGCCACCAGTGAACTTATGGTTGAGGCGGACAGGCGTAAAATAGACATTGCGTTGCTCCAGGAACCCTATGTGGGTGGATCTGGGAGTATGAGTACGTGCAGAGGAGCAAGAATATTTCAGAGCACAGATGACGGGAATGGAACTGTTAAATCAGCCATAGCCGTCTTTAACCAAGATATTGATGTCATACAGTTCCCAAAACTCACCACCAATAACATCGTAGTGGTGAGGATCCGCACCAGTGCCTGGGAAATCATAGCAGTCTCATTCTATTTTGAACCAGACCAACCCATAGGACCATACCTGGAGCATCTCAAAGCAATCGTGAATGAACTAGGGCCCTCAGCCATAATAGTGGGCGGTGACGCGAACTCAAAAAGTACTTGGTGGGGAAGCAATACGATAGACCACAGAGGGGATGATATGGCCGGCGTTTTAGAAGAACTAGGCTTGCAGGTGCTCAACGAAGGGGATACCCCAACGTTTGACACAATCCGCGGAAACAAACGTTACATCAGCAACGTCGACATCACGGCCTGCTCGGAAGATCTGCTGAACCTGGTAGACAATTGGAGGGTGGAGGAGCATCTTGTGAGCTCGGACCACAACGGTATCACATTCCAAATTAATCTCCAAAGAGCAAAAGGAATTGAAATAAATAGGACTACAAGGATTTATAATACGAAAAAAGCCAAATGGACTCTGTTCCGTGAGAAACTAAATCAGTTAAAATCAGAAAATAAAATAAACCTATCAGAAATAGATCAAATTCAAACCAAATTACAATTAGAAACTTTCGTCAAAAACTTTTCAGAAACTATAACAAAAACCTGTGAAGAAACATTAAAAAAGAAAAAGAATCAAGAAAAACTCACCGTACCGTGGTGGTCCGAATCACTAGCCGCAATGAAGAAAGAGGTTGCAACCAAGAAACGTAGAATCCGATGGGCAGCGCCAATCCGCAGAGAGAAAGTCGTCAACGAGTACCTGCAAGCAAAAGAAAAGTATGAATTGGAAGCCAGGAACGCCCAAACTGCAAGTTGGAAGAGCTTTTGCGAAAAACAGGATAGAGAAGGACTCTGGCAAGGTATATATAGGGTCATAAGAAATACCACGAAGAGACAAGAAGACTTACCCCTGAAAATGAATGGAAAGGAGCTGACGAAAGAGGAATCTGCGAAGTTGCTCGCGGATGTCTTCTACCCGGAGGACCTCGAAAGTGAGGATAATGCGCAACAACGAATTATCAGAGCACAAGCTGACCAAGTAAACGAGTGGAGTCATGATGAACAACATGACCCACCATTTACCCCATGGGAATTAATGACCGCGGTGGAGAGCTTTGACCCAAAAAAGGCCCCGGGTTCGGATGGACTCACTGCCGACATATGCAGTCAAGTTATTCTTAGCGCGCCAGAACTTTTTATGGCCTTGCTAAATAAATGTCTGGAACTGGGCTGCTTTCCGACCATATGGAAGGAAGCAACAGTAGTCGTCCTCAGAAAACCAGATAAGCAGGATTATAGGCACCCTAAGTCATATAGACCCATTGGGCTATTGCCAGTAATGGGTAAGATCTACGAGAAGATGCTGGTAGGACGATTGAAATGGCACCTGACTCCAAAAATCAGTACTCGCCAATACGGATTCGTTCCCCAAAAGAGCACCGAGGACTCCCTCTATGATCTACTGCAACACATTCGTACAAAAATAGCGGATAAAATGCTTGTTACAGTTGTATCGTTGGACATAGAGGGAGCCTTCGACAGTGCATGGTGGCCGGCGATACGGGTCCGTTTGGCTGAGGAAAAATGTCCTAGGAATCTCAGGAAAGTCATTGACAATTATCTCCAAGACCGAAGGGTAAGGGTCAGATATGCCGGTGAAGAGCACGTCAAAGACACCAGTAAAGGCTGTGTACAAGGATCAATCAGTGGCCCTTTACTTTGGAATCTACTTCTCAACCCATTGCTGGTAGGACTTGAGGAACGAGGCGACTACTGCCAGGCTTTCGCTGATGACGTGGTCCTAGTATTTGCTGCGGAAACCGCGCAAGAAGTGGAGGGACAAGCCAATGCTGCCCTCGCCTACGTTCGAGACTGGGGTGTCGGATTTAAGCTAAAATTTGCGCCTCATAAAACCAAGGCGATGGTGCTTACCAGGAAGTTGAAATTTGACACACCACGCTTGCGCATGGGGGGGGTCAGCATTGGAATGTCCGATGAGATAAAAATCCTGGGGCTCATTATTGACAATAAGCTTACATTTAACAGCCACGTCACATATACATGCAAAAAAGCACTAAACATATACAAGCAATTGTCAAGAGCAGCCAAGATTACTTGGGGTCTCCACCCGGACATCATTCGCATTATTTACAATGCAACGGTGGAACCCGTCATTCTCTACGCTTCAAGCGCGTGGGCCCCAGCGGCCAAAAAACTTGGAGTACAGAGGCAACTGAATGCAGTCCAAAGAGGATTTGCACAAAAACTGTGTGGAGCCTACCGCACTGTCTCCCTAAACTCGGCGCTGCTGCTGTCTGGGATACTGCCACTCGACCTTCGAGTGCAAGAAGCGGCTAGCTTATACGAGGCCAAGAGAGGAGTTTCCCATTCAGCAGTAGCAGACGCAGAGGTTGAGCGATGTGTGGCATACAAAGACTCTCCGCATCCGGCAGAACACACGAGCCTGACGTTCACAAACCTGGTAGATCTAGAGCAAGTGAACAACCACATACACCAAGCAGTAAGGATATACACCGATGGCAGTAAGATCGAAGGCAAAGTTGGTGCCTCGCTTTCTATTTGGAACAGTGAGGCTGAAACCAAAACGCTGAAGCTCAAGCTGCCATCGTACTGTACGGTCTACCAGGCAGAACTTTTGGCCATATGTCAGGCCACGAGGATGATTCTCCAGAGCAGAGAAAACAGTTTTGCAATCCTCAGTGACTCGCGTTCGGCGCTGGAAACAGTCACAAACGCGAGTTCCACTCACCCTCTAGCCGTGGAAGCTCGCGAAAATATTAAGAGTTGCAAAATCCAGAATAAGGAAACTTCCCTATTTTGGATTAAGGCACATGCGGGACTGGAGGGGAATGAACGCGCGGACGAACTAGCCAAGCAAGCCGCTCTGCACTCAAAGAAAAAACCCGATTACGATTTATGCCCTGTTTCATATGTCAAACGAGTAATCCGTAAGGCTTCGCTGGACGTGTGGAACATGAGATATCAGGCTGGTGAAACAGCGGGAGTTACAAAGATCTTCTTTCCTGATGCAGTCCAGGCCTACCGAATAGTGGGGAAGATGCGACCGGCAGGCGTGAGTACTCAGATAATGACGGGGCACGGTGGATTTTCTGAATACCTGGCCAGGTTCAAGTGTAAGGAGGATCCATCGTGCAACTGCGAGCCGGGTGTTAGCCAGACAGTCGTACATATACTGACAGAGTGTCCAATATATATTAAGCAACGATATGACATAGAACAGAAGTTAAACATAAAAATGACACCGGACAACTTCCAAATCATCATGGAAAATGACAAAATGAGAAATAAATTTATAAAATACGCAATAGAAATAGTAACGAAAGTACTGGAAATGAATAAATAATCAAAGAGATAGTCATGTCATGTATATGTATATATTATATATAAAATAAAATAAATATAATAAATACATATAATAAAATATAATGTAATATATAATTTTAAAAAATATAAAATATGTATGTGTTTCGGCTGTCCAGGATATTGACATCAAACGACCGAAGTATTTGTAGAAATTGCGTATAATTTAAAGTTTTAGCGTATTACAATGAAAATTTGCGTATCGTGTTAAACAGTTCGTTAGCGTATTCAAGTAGCGAATGATAAGTAACAATTAAAATTCAAAATTGCGTGGTTCATTGTGTCCAGTAGCGGTCAGCGGCCACCCATTGGCTAGGCCGCTGAGCAATCACCGTCGCCGACGAATCCGTGACCGGCAGCTGCCACAGACTATTTTAATTTGCACAGACGCGTTAGGGTCGCGACTTCTCTGGACCATAGTGTAGCGCCGCAACATGCCCCCGGCCTTGGAGCTACTGGCATCCAACATCTTCATCGCCATCCATTGTCACAGGTAGTGGACAAATACGTGGGAACGCGCGCCTGATAACTCCGGACGCAGTTTGGATGTCCGCCACTCTGGACACACCATCTTTACCAGGCTTCGTGGAAATGATGCGACCTAAGCTCCATTTCAGTGGAGGAGAATTGTCCTCCTTGATAACCACGAGAGTGTTGGGCTGAAGATCCGGTTTGTTTTCTCTCCATTTGGTTCTGGTCTGCATTTCCGATATGTATTCTTTGCTCCATCGATTCCAGAAGTGTTGCTTGATCTGCTCCACTCTTTGATAGCGCGTCAACCGATGGGCAGGAATATCAGCCAGCTGTTCCGTGACGGGCGCTGTCAGGGAACGACCAACCAAAAAATGAGCAGGACTTAAAGGAAGAAGGTCGTTAGGATCTGCAGACATGGGACTAATGGGACGGGAATTAAGAACGGCTTCTATCTGTGCTAACACCGTGCTCATCTCTTCAAAAGTTAAATGTGCGTTTCCAACTACTCTGAGAAGGCGATGCTTGCACGATCGAACCCCGGACTCCCACAGACCTCCAAAATGAGCCGCGTATGGAGGAATAAATGCGAATTTAATATTTTGACTAGTTGCATACTCTTTAATATCGCTAGAACAAGTTGATAAAAATTTTGAAAATTCATTTGCTAGGCCTACAAAATTTCTTCCATTGTCGGACATTATTTCAACTGGTTTACCTCGTCGAGAAATAAATCTTTTTAATGCGAGCAAATAACTTTCAGAAGACAGGTCACTGACAAGTTCGATATGTACCGCGCGAGTTACAAAACAAACGAATATACATATATAGCTTTTAACTAATTTCGAGCCCCTGCCCTTACGGTTCAACGTGAGTACCGGACCAGCGTAATCGACTCCACAACGCAAAAATGGAAAAGTTGGAGTTATTCTCCCCTGAGGTAAGTTTCCCATTATAGGAGACAAGGTTTTCCCTTTGAGACGACAACAAGTGACACACTGATGTACGGTGCTCCTGGCAAGGTTCCTGCCGCCCACTGGCCAGTAAGACTCGCGTATGTTGTACAGCAACGCCTGCGGAGCCGCGTGGTGCAGTCGGCGGTGCTCGTCACGGAACAACAGTACCGTATACTGATGTTTCGATGATAACAATATCGGATGTTTTTTATCGAAATCGAAATTTGATGAATAAGTTAGCCTTCCGCCAACACGTATAATTTTATCATTATCCAAAAATAAATTTAATTTAATAATATTATTAGTAGATTTTAAATTGCGATTATTAGACAATAACTGAAATTCCTCTGAATAAGATTCTCTTTGCGACAATTTAATTAAAGTACGATTCGCGTTCGTAAATTCATCCACAGAAAGATTACCTGTATAGCGGTTATTTTTATTACGTGTGTTGTGAATAAATCGTAACATATATGCACAGGCTCGTTTCATACGATTAAATTGAGAAAATCTTTCAAAGGGAAAGAAACAGTTAGTCGACTCGATAACAAATGAATGTAATTCCTTTTGCTTTAATTCGGGCAGATCCACCGTCTGCTTAGTGTGAGACTGATTAGAAATGGCTAAATTGCAATCAAAATTAGGGTCGTTCAGAAATGCTGGTCCATTCCACCACAGGCCACAAGATTGTAAGTCTTCCAGCTTGACGCCACGAGACACTAAATCAGCTGGGTTATCTTTCCCACGCACATGACACCATGGTAAGTCCTTTGTAATATCATGAATCTCACAAACTCTATTTTGAACAAATGTTTTTAA
Source organism: Thymelicus sylvestris (assembly GCA_911387775.1). Lineage (NCBI taxonomy): Eukaryota > Metazoa > Arthropoda > Insecta > Lepidoptera > Hesperiidae > Thymelicus > Thymelicus sylvestris. The sequence continues at coordinate 21,306 of CAJVQR010000003.1, read as the reverse complement.
CAAATTCGGAGCCATGCGGAGCCATCCTAATACAATTGTGGAGTCACACCAGAACACTATGTTACTAAAATTGCAATGTAAAGAGTTACGTAATTTATTAAATAATTTAGCGCTTAATAACGCTCCTAAAAGTTCTAAACGCGGTATACTTACCGGCTTGAGTGGTGCGACTTTGCTTTTAGAACAATATAAACGAACGGATATTGATGAGTCGTGATTAATTGTGCGTACGTATATGCATGTGCCATAAGCGGACTCGGAGGCATCCGAGAAAATATGCAATTCTATATGCTGTGGGTCACTGCCTATGACGTGTCGCGGTATGCGTATATTTTTGAGGAGAGAAAGAGAAGATGCGAAGCGATCCCAAATTTGAGCGATGTCGGCAGGGACCTCATCGTCGAATCCTATTTTTAGTAACCACAATTTTTGTAATAGAATTTTAATAACAATAATCATAGGACTCAACAATCCCAGCGGATCAAATATTTGCGAAATATTAGACAAAATGAAACGTTTAGTAATTAATTTATTTTGAAATTTAAATTGCGTATTAAAATAAAATTCATCATTAAAATTAAACCAACCTACACCTAATGTTTTTTGAGTTGCAATTCTCGCCAAGTGTTAGCTCCTTACCTAAATCTGACGTGTTATTATCAGTGTCATTAGATTCAAAATTAAACATCCATTTACGTAGTGTGAAACAACCTGATTTTAATAAATTTGCTATATCTTGACAATTTTTTAACAATTCGTCCTTTTTATCACTGCCCGTGATCATATCATCGACATAGAAATCTTCATTAATGATTCTCGCAACGTTATGATCCGTGCAGTCAGCTGCGAGCTGCTTAAGACACCTACAACTCAAATATGGTGCAGATGCGGTTCCGTATGTAACTGTGTTCAATTGATATACAGATACAGGTTGTGATGGGTCAGTGCGCCACAAAATTAATTGCAACTGACGTTGATCCGCGTCGATCAATACCTGTCGATACATTTTTTCAATATCGGCACAGGCCGTGTATTTATGTTGCCTAAACCTGAGCAAAATCGATATAAGATCGCCTTGAATAGGCGGGCCTATCATCTGTATATCATTGAGTGAGCGGCCAGTGGTGGTCGCAGCGCTAGCGTCGAATACCACACGCAACTTGGTGGTGGTGCTGTGTTCGCGAAAGACTCCGTGATGCGGCATGACGTAGTGAGGCGTCCCGTAGTGATCGATGCGCGTCATGTGTCCTAATCGTATATACTCTTCCATAAAATCACTATAAAGTTGTCTATAATTAGGGTTATTTAACAATCGCCTCTCGAGTGCTAAAAAACGACGTTCTGCTTGTGCGTAGCTGTCACCCAGTACCTCGGGGGGAGTAATAAGAGGAATGCGTACACAGAACCTTCCGTCAATGTTGCGCGTAGTATTTTCAACGAAATTTTGTTCACAAGCACGTTCCTCTTCCGTGCGCGAATCCCGGGACACAGGCGTCTCTTCCAGCTCCCAAAACTGTCGTAATTGCGTTTCAATTGTATGCGAAAAGCTACACTGAATAGGACTATTAGAACGCGAGATAGAACAAATAGGTCCGGACACGATCCAACCTAATTTTGTATCTAATAAGAAAGGCCCATTCGGTAGCTTTATTTTATTATTATTCATCAAATCCCAGAACTTATCAGCTCCGATTAAAATATCTATATGTCTAGATTCATTAAACTGCGGATCAGCTAATATGATGTGTTCAGGAATGTTAAAGTGTGCGCTTTGTTCGGCAATTGCTGGCAACGCCGACGTAATATTAGTTAAAACGAAACATTGCAATCGTGTAGTGTAGGTGTTGGTGCGTGATTTAATCTCGACATCACATGTTTGTGTGCATTTTGTGACTGAGTTACCGACACCTCTTATTTCATGTGTGGACTGTACAATAGGCGCTTGAAGTAAATCACTTAATGATTTGGTTATAAAACACCGTTGACTGCCGCTATCGAGAAGCGCGCGAGCTAAGTGATAATTATTATGAATATCAGCTATCTCGACTAGCGCAGTGGATAATAACACGGGTGTGACAGTAGCGGCAACAGGAGTGCAGTGCATGTTTATGTGTTGTTCGTTCGCCTGACCGGTGGGCACCTGTACTGATAAGGCTGAGGAAGTACCCAGCGGCAGCGCGGGCGCAGGCACAGGGGAGACGGGACGGGGCGACCTTTCACCGCACGGGACCATCATTTGATCGTTCGCCACATTCGCGTGCGACGAAGTATGCGTAGCGGACCGGTTAATGCTACTCGTGTTGTCATGACTATACGGATGCACTAAAGAATTATGTTTTTTGTTACACATGCGGCACGGCCCAAGCTTGCAATTATCGACAGTGTGACCCGGACGCAAGCAGTTCATACACAACCTCATATCGTTGATGAATTTAAGCTTTGATTGTAAATTATAGTCGAGGAATTTTTGACAAGAATACAGTGGATGATCGGTGTTGCATAGTAAACAAAGTTTTTTAGTAGGAGTGCGTGAAGTACGTTCCGGTGCCTTGTTGAGTGAAACATTGCAATGGTGTTTAGTGTGGCTCATTTGTGTGCTCGGTTGTTTACGCTCGAGAATATTATGTCTACTACCGGCATTATGTGACGCTTGCAATGTTTCTAACATGTCGGCTCGGTTTTTTAAGAATGACATTAGGTCGTCAACGGTTAGGTTAAGCTTGGAGTCACAGTTATTTGAGTATAGATTACCTTTGTGTTGCTCCCACTCGCGTTCAGTGGTGTGATCTAATTTAGAAACCATTATGTATATAATTAATGTATCCCAGGAGTCCGTGGGCTCGCCGAGTATTTTTAATGCGCGTAGATTTTTCAAAACGGTTTCGATTAATCGCCTAAGTAACACTGGTGACTCCTTGCTTAAACCAGGCATAGTAAACAAGGCTTTAACATGATTGTGCACTAATAATCTACTATTATCGTACCGACTAAGAAGTAATTCCCAAGCAACAGCATAATTACTACTAGAAAATTCCACCGAATCAATTATTAGCTCTGCGCCTTTCTTAAGTGATGATTTTAAATAGTGGAACTTTTCTATGTTACTTAGATCTTTACAATTATGCACTAGTGATGTGAAAGTGTCTCGAAATTCTAACCACTGATCGTATGAACCGTCAAACGTGGGCAAAGAAATTGTAGGCAATTTAATTGAATTTCGTTGATGACTATTACATGTAGCGGAACTGTCAGTGACCTGATTTTGCTTTAGTAAACATTCAGCTTGCGAAAGAATGCCATAATAACTGTCCTCAAACTGTTCTCTGAGTGTTAATTGCTCCTCAATGTCAGAGACTGATTCCTCGAGCTTAGATTGGATTTCATTAAATTCATTATATAATGTAGCGGCTCCCTTAATACGCAATTTAAGATCAACACAAGTTTGATCAGATAGTAGCCTACCTTCAATGGAAGAAATATAATTTGCAAACCTAGTCAGTCTGCCCTTTATTATGCCCCGTTTTTTCACTAACTCCTTAATCATGCTGTTTTCACTCAAATTAGGAGAATGATCGCGAGATTTAGTAGGCACTGCGGTATCTATAGGTTTTAGGCTCATTTCGGTGTAGGTACTGTTTAGATGGAGTACTTACGCGAATGTGAACTTCCTGATCGTTGCACACACACCAAGCAGAGCAGCTGGAAGCGCACAGAAGCAAGCACACCAACTGGAATTATGCGAAGACAACGGTATTAGCACAGTGGAAAAGGAAAGGAAGTAACTAGGCAGGATGGCTGGTCGTACCTTTTTTGCGCGTATTCAAGCACGACTGGCTTATCCCAAAGCTTGCGTTTAGCTGTTCCCTTTGTACTCCTGCTTCTCCTTATCCTTTGCGCTGCGATGTCTCCAGTTGAAGATCCAACGTTTAAATTCCAACGTCCGATGAATCGCTGGTTCTGATTTTTATTGTATTCGGCTACGAAGGTCCAAATGTTTCGGCTGTCCAGGATATTGACATCAAACGACCGAAGTATTTGTAGAAATTGCGTATAATTTAAAGTTTTAGCGTATTACAATGAAAATTTGCGTATCGTGTTAAACAGTTCGTTAGCGTATTCAAGTAGCGAATGATAAGTAACAATTAAAATTCAAAATTGCGTGGTTCATTGTGTCCAGTAGCGGTCAGCGGCCACCCATTGGCTAGGCCGCTGAGCAATCACCGTCGCCGACGAATCCGTGACCGGCAGCTGCCACAGACTATTTTAATTTGCACAGACGCGTTAGGGTCGCGACTTCTCTGGACCATAGTGTAGCGCCGCAACAGTATGAATATATATAAGGTATTATAAAAATGGCAAGAACTACAAGACAGACGCAGTTGAGGAGAAATGGAGAAATAATAAAGATGATTTTTCTTTTATATAAATTAATATAAATGTATATTGTGTGCATATTTAGCACCAAAAGTAAATAAATATATGTTAAGAAAATACATAGTACACTAAAACAGTCACTGTAAATGTAACAACCAAAGTAATAAATAGGAACAAATGGTATGAAAGCACAAATATGAGAGTATATATCATTGGTTATCAAAAGTGAATAGCAGATACCTTAAATAAAGTAAGTTAAACAGTAAACTGCAGAGATGTAAAATGTAGTAGAATAAGGATATCAATGTATAATTTTTAACCTAAGGTAAAATAAGATAATTATAGGAACATGTAGACTGACTTAAAATAATAAGTTAAACTAATAAAAAATGAAAATACATGTAAAATAATAAAGAATAAAATATAAGAATTAAATTTTAAAGTACTGTTAAAATATTTAGAAATAAAAACAAATATATGTATATTAGGTAAAGTATGACAAGCGTAAGAAAATAGATAAATGTTTTAAATCAACATACAAAAATTAAATAGGATACAACATATAGTCAAGTATATAAGCGTAGTAATTGAAAATTTTTTCAAGTAATAAATTAGATGTAAATTAAGCCGTAAGTAAGATGTAATAAAGATAAGTAAATTAAGTAGTTTTTATATACAAATAAAGAAAATAGTTAAGCAATAGATAAGAAAACATATTAATTAACCTTAAGATGATTTTTCCTATCACTGGCGAACAAATGCCTACGATTGGGGCACTTTCCAACTATATGGAAAGAGGCAACAGTAGTGGTTCTACGAAAGCCTGGGAAGGAGGACTACACGAACCCCAAAGCATATAGGCCAATAGGGTTGTTGCCAGTGATGGGAAAAATTTTCGAGAAACTGATCGTAGGTAGACTGAAATGGCACATTCTTCCCAGGATAAGTACTCGCCAATACGGATTCATGCCCCAAAAAAGCACTGAGGACGCCCTCTATGACTTAGTGAACCACATTCGCCGAAAGGTAAAGGACAAGAAAATTGTTACCGTCATATCGCTGGACATAGAGGGCGCCTTCGACAATGCATGGTGGCCGGCAATCAGAGTCCGATTGGCTGAGGAAAGGTGTCCTGTTAACATAAGAAGAGTCCTGGACAGCTACCTACGAGACAGAAAGGTCACAGTTAAATACGGGGGGGAACAGTACTCTAAAACCACATCCAAAGGATGTGTACAAGGGTCGATTGGTGGCCCCGTGCTATGGAACCTATTGCTAGACCCACTCATCAAAGGACTAGAGGAAAGAGGCGACTACTGTCAGGCCTTTGCGGATGACGTAGTCCTCGTATTTGATGGAGACACAGCACTCAACATCCAGACACGTGCAAATGCCGCCCTCGCCTATGTTCGGAGTTGGGGCGTTGAAAATAAGCTTAACTTTGGGCCATCTAAGACCAAGGCCATGGTCATAACCAGAAAGCTGAAATTCGACGTCCCAACGCTGAGGATGGGGGGGGTCGACATTGGCATGTCAAGCCACATCAAAATCCTGGGGCTCTATATAGATGATAAGCTGACCTTCAACAAGCACGTCACTGAACAGTGTAAGAAGGCAGCTGATATCTACAAGAAATTAGCCAGAGCAGCCAGGATAAGTTGGGGTCTCCATCCAGAGGTCATCCGCCAGATCTATACTGCAGCTGTGGAGCCGGTCATTATGTATGCTTCTAGTGTCTGGGCACCGGCATCCATGAAATTAGGAGTGCAGAAATCCCTAAACAGCGTGCAGAGAGGATTCGCACAAAAACTAATAAGAGCGTACAGGACGGTGTCTTTAAACGCTGCACTAGTTCTGTCTGGGCTTCTTCCACTGGATATTCGAGTAAGAGAAGCTGCAGCGCTTTATGAGTCCAGGCGAGGAATACCCAGGGCGGAACTAGGAGACAGAGAAGTGGAACGAGTCACTGCATATTTCAAAACACCCCACCCAGCGGAACATATGAGCCTGGGGTTCATAAGTCTGATAGACCAGGAGCAAGTAAACTGCCATAACGTACAAGAAATTAGAATATTCACGGATGGAAGCAAGATTGACGGTAAGGTCGGGGCCGCTCTGTCCATATGGAACAGAGAGGTTGAGATCAAAGCCGTCAAACTTGGCCTGCCATCGTACTGTACGGTCTATCAGGCTGAACTACTGGCCATATGTAAATCCACAGAGGTCATCTTGGCAAGCCAAGAAAAGTGCTTTGGAATATACAGTGACTCGAGGTCCGCCTTAGAGACAGTCGTAAACAACTACACGACACACCAGCTGGCAGTAAGATCGCGTGCCAACATTAAAGAGAGCATAGCCAAAGGCAAGATTATATCTTTGTACTGGGTTAAGGCTCACGCTGGCCTGGACGGAAATGAAAGAGCCGACGAGCTAGCTAAAGACGCAGCTTTAAAAACTAAAACCAGGCCTGTATATGACCTGTGTCCGGTATCATTCGTCAAGCGAAAGATCCGGGAAGGATCACTTGACGAATGGAACCGGAGATACGCACAAGCAGAAACAGCTGCAATAACTAAACTGTTTTTCCCGGATGCTGTAGAAGCATATAAGATCGTAAGGAAAATAGAACCAACAGGCGTTTTAACACAGGTACTAACGGGACACGGTGGTTTTGCGCACTACCTCAATAGGTTCGGGTGCAAAGATAGCTCGTCGTGCATCTGCGATCCGGAAATCGACGAAACAATAGTCCACCTCTTATTTGACTGCCCTTCTAACTCTGTCCTAAAATTCGAATACGAACATAAATTAAAAATAGATATAAATAGAAATAACATTCAGAAAATATTAAATGATAAAGTTAAAAGAAGTAAATTTATAGAATATTCAGTAGAGATAGCGAACAGAGCAATAAAAAGAAACAAGTAATAACAAGATATGATGTTTATATATATTAGAATATATATAGTACATGCATGTAAGAAAATAGGCAAGGAAATCTAAGTAAATAAAATAGTAAATAAAAATATAATAGAATATAAAATGTAATAGTTGTTAAATGTATAACTAAGCTATGACAATTCTGCGAATTGTACTAGTAGTTATTTAAAACCCCAAAGTAAATAAATAAGTAGAAATTATGTAGATTAAGAAAGCAGAAAAAATTGTAATAGAAGTAGAAAATATTGATATAAGATAAAAAGTATGTTATAAATAAGTAAAATATAGATATAGTATAATAATAGTATATAAGTATAGAATAGTAAAAAAAATGAAATTTTGTGTTAATATTAAGAAAAAAGTAAAAAGTATTCAAGCTACAAAAGAGCTAAATAAATGTGAGTACAATAGTTATGAGAAAATATAATATAATATTGTAAACTAAGATAGCTGCCCCTAAGTGTTAGTATTAAGTATTGAGATGATGTATCCTTTAGTATAAATTCATTACCTGTAAAATTCTGTAACTTCTGTTAAAAAATGATTTAATAAAGAAACCAAAGTCCCTGTCGCGCAACGTCAGGGGGTGTTTTATTATAGCTCGCGGGCCGGGCCAGTAAAAAAAAAAAAAAAAAAAAAAAAACCTAACCTAACCTAACCTAACCACTACGTAGGAGCTCCGAGGCGGCAAGATTGGAGTTCGGAGAAACGGGCAATTGACCGCTACTCCAAATTGAAGCCAATTTTGATGCCAGCTTAGTATTCCCTTGTATTCCTTTCTTTGTATTTCCTTTCTCCTATTCCCAGTTTATATTCTCTTTTGTACCTTATATATAGTTTATTGAGACCATCCCCTATCCCCCCCCCCCCCAAAAGGCGGTACAAGGCTGGACCTTTAAAGGCGGCACAAGGCTGGAGCTTTTAAGGCGGCACAAACTGGAGTCGCAGTAGTTAGTAAGGGTCTTCTTTATATAAAATTTTGAACGGTGTTGGATATTTTGCAGAACTCTTCTGTATCTATACCGTGTATACCTTGGTGTGTTGGACAATTGTGTATTATTGACTGTATTATCGACGGAAAATTACATTATAAAGAGTATTTGGACCAAATATATTTGACGCAAGGCGATTGCATTGTGAACCGTCCTCTTTAAATTGACAAAAACTACACTAGTTACCCTTAATAGTGACTGGATTACTGGACTGAATAATTAATTAACTAATTAATTAATTAAATAACTGTAAAGCTTCACATTTCCTTAATACTGTTAAGTACAATCTAGACTCTGATTCTTATATACTTTTTAACTTTTTATTTTATTGTGGACTCCGTTGATATTACTTGTTTTACTTAATTTTCCCATCATAACTAGCGGGACAGTCAGAGAGACCATATACACCTCTCTGACCATATACTACTTGGACTATATACTAGGTATATAAAAACTTTCTACTTTACATTGTTTGTTATACTTTGCTTAATACTTTGAAAAAATTCTTAATCTATTTTATTTTATTTTACTTTTTTGACGAATCCCCTTACCTACGGAAATAGAAATGTTTCGCACGCCCGTTACCGAGACAACCTCCAAGGCGGGGAAATCTCCCACGGACACCGGTAAAACCAACGTCTCGCAAACCCGACGCAGCATAGAATCCAAATTAAATCTAACATATACGGATAAATCAGACAGTCAACATGACCCACCTGCCCCTTCTGCTGTTACCATCAAGCAGCCGAAAGTATACCTTAATCGAACGGCTGAGGCAAAGGCATGCCTAGTAAAACTAAAGCTGCAGATTGGAAACAGCAGAAACCTAAAAACTGATATTAAGACAGAAGTTTTAGAAGCTGGCGAAAGATTATACAAGCTTGTTAGAGAGGCGGAAGAAGAAGGGAGATCACGAAAGAACAAAGAAACAGAGATAAATAAGAACAAAGACACAGAGAATGAAGAGGATCCCAGAGCAACAAGGCATACCAACAGGGAAAATGAAGAAGAAAAAGAATTGGTAAAGAAGTTGGAAGAGCACGGAAAATTGCTGCAGGAAAATAAACAGGAAATGGAAAAACTGAGAGAAGAGATACGTCTTCAGAATGAAGTACAAGAAAAATTAACGTATGCAAGCATGACAGCAGGAGGCAATAAAGACCAACTTCCAAAGAAAACTGCACTACACTCAGTGATTGTTACATCCACAGAAGAGACAGATTCCGGAGAGGAGGTCCTCGCGAAAATAAGAAAAACGATAAACGCTAAGGAAGGAGGAATAAGGATAGAAAAAATTAGAAAAGCTAAGGATAGAAAAGTTATAATTGGATGTGAAACAAAGGAAGAAAGAGCCAAAGTACAGGAAAGACTAAGTAAAGCCGGGAACCTCCTAAAAGTGGAAGAGGTATCCAACAAAGACCCACTGGTGATCTTAAGAGACGTATTTACGTATAATGACGATCAGGAGATACTTGATGCCCTAAGAAAACAGAATAAAGGAGTGTTTCAAGGTCTTGAAAAAGAAGATGACAGAATGGAAATCAAGTATAAGAAAAAGACCCGTAACCCCCACGCCAACCATATCGTACTGAAGGTGTCCCCGAAACTGTGGCAACACATGACAGCAGCAACACGCTTGAGCGTAGACTTGCAGAGGGTGAGGGTAGAGGATCAGTCCCCCCTCTTGCAATGCTCTATCTGCCTGGGATTCGGACATGGCCGGCGCCACTGCACCGAGACACTTGAAAAGTGCAGTCACTGTGGAGGGCCCCACCTAAAGGCGGTATGCACGGAATGGCTCGCCGGTGCAGCCCCGTCGTGCTGTAACTGTATTAAAGCGGAGTTGGATGCCACGGAGCACAGCGCTTTCAGCAACACATGTCCGGTTAGGCGCAGATGGGATGCACTGGCGAGGCAAACGGTTGCGTATTGCTAAAGTTGTTTCAAGTAGCCATCCAGTGACAACACCAGCTAACCCACTACCCTACCGGGTGGCCCAAGCGAACTTACAACGGAGTAAACTAGCAACTGAAGAACTACTCATCGAGGCCACAAACCAAAAAATCGCCTTCGCTCTGGTACAAGAGCCATATGTGGGTGGAAATAGGTATATGAAGGAATATCGCGGAACAAGAGTCTTCCAAAGCCTAAACCATGAAAGCGGGACAGTGAAGGCAGCAATCATAATCTTTGACAAAAACCTAGATGTAACACTGTGCCCAAAACTCACCACTAATAACATCGCAGTGGTGAGGATCTGTACCAAGGCTTGGAAGCTCACTGTGATATCCTTCTACTTCGAACCGGATCAACCTATAGCACCGTACATAGAGCATCTAACCCACATTACAGAGGAATTAGGCCCTGGAGCGATCATATTAGGAGGCGACGCGAACGCAAAAAGTTCTTGGTGGGGTAGTGCGGTTATCGACCATCGTGGGGAAGATTTGGCAGGCATGCTTCATCAACATGGCTATCAGATACTAAACAGTGGAAACACTCCAACGTTTGACACTGTGAGGGGTGAGAGGGTATATACCAGTTTCGTTGACGTGACGGCCTGTTCATTGGATGTGCTAGATCTGGTGGAAGACTGGCGAGTTTTACAAGGCATGACGAGTTCGGACCACAATGGCATTGTATTTAAAATTAAATTACAAAGAAGCAGCGGAATAGAAATAGAGAGAACTACCCGAAAATACAATACAAGAAAAGCAAACTGGCGCCAATTTGATGTCAAACTGGCCCAGCTTAACAATAGTAGTAATATAAATTTAGAAGAAATTAGAAAAATTAAAAATAGCACAAATTTAGAGTCAACAGTCAATCAGTATGTCAACAATATTTCCAAATCATGTCAGGAAAATATACCAATTAAAAATAACAAAGAAATACTTACAATGCCATGGTGGACTGAAGAGCTCTCTGCCGCGAAGAGTGAAGTTGCCACCAAAAGACGTCGAATACGATGCGCAGCACCAGTACGAAGAGCGAAGGTCGTCAAGGAATACCTGGAAGCAAAAGAAAAATATGTAAAATTGGCCAAAGAAGCGCAGATCACCAGCTGGAAAGATTTTTGTCAAAAGCAGGACAAGGAAAGCATGTGGGATGGCATATACAGGGTCATCGGTAGGACCACCAAGAGGTCACAAGACATCCTCTTATGCAAAAATGGCGTTACCTTGAACCCAACGGACTCTGCGAATCTTCTAGTACAGACTTTCTACCCTGACGACAATGAGAATGAGGATAATGCAGACCACCGCCAAATAAGACATTCAGCAAAAAAGATAAATGAGAGATCCGATACTGAGTATCACGATCCACCATTTACAACACATGAACTGAAAACGGCGGTGGAAAGCTTTAATCCGAAAAAGGCTCCGGGGGGGGATGGTCTTACTTCAGACATCTGCCAAAGGGCAATAGTCCAAGATCGGGGGATCTTCCTAGCCTTGGCCAATAAGTCCCTAGAAATAGGTCACTTCCCTGAGATCTGGAAAGTAGCTACAGTCGTAGTCCTCAGGAAGCCGGGCAAGGAGAACTACCTAGACCCCAAGTCGTATAGGCCGATTGGCCTATTACCTGTCCTAGGTAAAATCTTGGAAAAAATGGTAGTAAATCGGCTCAAGTGGTACTTGGTACCGAGGATGAGTACTCGCCAGTATGGCTTTATGCCCCAGAGGAGCACTGAAGACTCCCTCTATACCCTGATCCAACATATACGCAGCAAGCTGCGCGATAAAAAATTAATTACACTTGTATCCTTGGATATAGAGGGAGCCTTTGATAGCGCCTGGTGGCCGGCTATTAAGGTGCGACTGGCTGAGGAAGGATGTCCGGTAAACATAAGGCGACTCATAGATAGTTACCTGAGTCACCGCAGCGTCAGTTTAAGGTACGCCGGAGCCATCAGTACAAAATGCACAAATAAAGGATGTGTGCAGGGCTCAATAGGGGGTCCTATACTGTGGAACCTGCTCCTGGACCCACTGCTAAGAGAACTAGAACAACGTGGTCACTATTGCCAAGCATTTGCGGACGACGTGATACTGGTGTTTGACGGTGAGACTGCGATGGAGATCCAACAACAGGCCAATGTTTCCCTCGAACTTGTCCGGAGGTGGGGAGTCAAAAATAAGCTCAAATTTGCGCCTCACAAGACCAAGGCCATGGTAATAACCAATAAACTAAAATATGACTCACCACATCTGACCATGGGCGGGGTGGACATTAAGCAATCCAAGGAAATAAAAATATTGGGTCTCACCATTGACGAAAAACTAACGTTTAATACCCACGTCCAGAACGTCTGCCGCAAAGCAATAGGACTCTATAAACAGCTCTCCAGAGCTGCAAAAGTGCAGTGGGGCCTGGAGCCCGAAGTGGTCCACACTATATACACGGCCGTGGTGGAACCGACCATCTTGTACGCAGCCAGCGCATGGGCACCTGCAGCCAGTAAATTGGGCTGTAGGAAGCAACTGGATGCGGTGCAGCGCGGGTTTGCACAAAAAATGATTAAAGCGTACAGAACGGTGTCCCTCAACTCGGCGCTGGTACTCGCCGGGTTGCTCCCCCTGGATCTTAGAGTGAGAGAGGCATCTCTCCTCTACGAAATAAAGAAAGGGCATTCCCGGCGAGTCGTAGGAGACCGAGAAATGGAGAAACCAAATGCCTTCTCAAACAGGACACACCCCGCGGAACACGTACAGCTCAGCTACCAATGCGTGACGGACAATGCAGAATTGACCCAACAAAACATCAATGGCCTGACAATCTTCACAGACGGCAGTAAGATTGAGGGTAAAGTCGGTGCAGCATTCTCCGTTTGGATGAATGGTGTTGAAACCGTAACCCGAAAACTTAAGTTGGAGTCATTCTGCACCGTATACCAAGCAGAGCTCTTGGCTCTACTTGAAGCATCAGAACACGCAAAGAAAAGTTCGTCCACATGTGTCAATCTCCTCTGCGACTCAAGATCAGCCCTCGACGCCGTTATCAACGAGAATTCCTTTCACCCCTTAGCTAAGAATACCTATGCAAACCTACGATCTATAGTTGCAAGTGACAGAATACTTAGGTTATTCTGGATAAAAGCTCACGTAGGGTTGGAAGGAAATGAAAGGGCAGATGTACTCGCAAAAGACGCAGCAAAAAATCTAAAAAGAAGACCAAATTACGACCTGTGCCCGGTCTCCTTCATAAAGCGACAAATCCGACTGGAATCGCTGGATGAATGGAACAAGCGCTACACGACCGGAGAAACTGCATCAGTCACCAAGGTCTTCTTCCCAGATGCAATAAGAGCATACCGGGTGCTAAGGGGAGTCACGCTGGACCCAATAATCGTTCAAGTATTGACTGGGCATGGGGGGTTTTCTGAGTATCTAAATAGATTTAAGTGCAAGGAGAGCCCGTCCTGTATCTGTGATCCAGAAAAGACCGAAGATATTCTGCATATCTTATTGGAATGTCCTGTACATGGTAAAGAGCGACAGGAAATAGAAACCATATTAAAACAAAGTATTAAAAAGCATTGTATAAGTAAAATAATGGAAGAACAGAAATTAAGAAATAAATTCATAGAATACTGTAAAAATGTAGCGACAAGGGTAATAAATAGAAACAAGTAATAAAGGATAAACTAAAATATATATAATGAGTATATATAGTAATAGTTATCATAATTAATTAGTAAATAAGATAAAACTGAATTAAGTAAACCAGTAAACTATGAAAACATACAAATGTAATAGAATAAGGATAAAACTGTAATAGACTTTAATATATAATAAATATAAGATCATGTAATACAATAAGTAAAAATAGATAAAATGCATGAATAAATATAGATTAAAATAGAAAGTTGAAAGTAACGAAAAATAAGTCAAATATAAAGTAGATAAACTAAAGTAAGGTAATATAAGTAGCAATAAGAATATGTAAAACCTAAGAATAAGAAAGTAGATATATACTTAAAGTAAGAACTAGAAATGATAAAATAGAAAGTAAGCACCTCAATGTAATAGTGATAAGTTGGTTTCTAAGTAATACTCTGTAAACTTTTGTAAATTTATAAGTCTCTTTTAATAAATAAAGTAAAAAAGATCCCTAATCCACAGTGTTAGGGGATGATTATTTAGCTCGCGGGCCGGGCCAGTATAGCGCCCGGACAGGATGTAAAAAAAAAAAAAAAAAAAAAAAAAAAAAAAAAAAAAAAAAAAAAACCTAACCTAACCTAACCTAACCTAACCTAACCTAACCTAACCTAACCTAACCTAACCTAACCTAACCTAACCTAACCTAACCTAACCTAACCTAACCTAACCTAACCTAACCTAACCTAACCTAACCTAACCTAACCTAACCTAACCTAACCTAACCTAACCTAACCTAACCTAACCTAACCTAACCTAACCTAACCTAACCTAACCTAACCTAACCTAACCTAACCTAACCTAACCTAACCTAACCTAACCTAACGACAGAAATTAATTACGAAACAAACATCTTTGTAGATCTCCATACTTGCCCAAACATATAAGTATTATACATCAAAAGATCCGTCTTAATTTGCTCTTTTTGACTATCTAATTACTTTTTGATTTCCTCCTATATTTTCAAAATTTTCTTTAAATTTCATTTTCTGTAAAAATAACAAAAGTTTTAACAATAGTTTTTCTCAAATTTACCTTCCACCGTCCACTGCGTGGTATCAAAGGATAGGTAATCGCTTGGCTCTCTCGTTTTTATAAATACCTTTAAAATTTTCCTCTGCATTTTCCAAATTTTCACCGAAAACACCCAAAAAACGTCTATTTTCAGATTTTCATTTTCTTACTACTCTCTATATTAAATTTTCCTTCATTTCTGAATAGCGCTCGTCGAGACCTATCTTCTGGTACCACTCACGTCGCGATCCGACCGCCAAAACTGGAAAAAAGTCGCGGAGCGCCCTTCTCATATATACGAAACCACCTTAGGTCTGAAGTCACAGAAATTAATTACGAAACAAACATCTTTGTAGATCTCCATACTTGCCCAAACATATAAGTATTATACATCAAAAGATCCGTCTTAATTTGCTCTTTTTGACTATCTAATTACTTTTTGATTTCCTCCTATATTTTCAAAATTTTCTTTAAATTTCATTTTCTGTAAAAATAACATAAGTTTTAACAATAGTTTTTCTCAAATATACCTTCCACCGTCCACTGCGTGGTATCAAAGGATAGGTAATCGCTTGGCTCTCTCGTTTTTATAAATACCTTTAAAATTTTCCTCTGCATTTTCCAAATTTTCACCGAAAACACCCAAAAAACGTCTATTTTCAGATTTTCATTTTCTTACTAGTCTCTATATTAAATTTTCCTTCATTTCTGAATAGCGCTCGTCGAGACCTATCTTCTGGTACCACTCACGTCGCGATCCGACCGCCAAAACTGGAAAAAAGTCGCGGAGCGCCCTTCTCATATATACGAAACCACCTTAGGTCTGAAGTCACAGAAATTAATTACGAAACAAACATCTTTGTAGATCTCCATACTTGCCCAAACATATAAGTATTATACATCAAAAGATCCGTCTTAATTTGCTCTTTTTGACTATTTAATTACTTTTTGATTTCCTCCTATATTTTCAAAATTTTCTTTAAATTTCATTTTCTGTAAAAATAACATAAGTTTTAACAATAGTTTTTCTCAAATTTACCTTCCACCGTCCACTGCGTGGTATCAAAGGATAGGTAATCGCTTGGCTCTCTCGTTTTTATAAATACCTTTAAAATTTTCCTCTGCATTTTCCAAATTTTCACCGAAAACACCCAAAAAACGTCTATTTTCAGATTTTCATTTTCTTACTACTCTCTATATTAAATTTTCCTTCATTTCTGAATAGCGCTCGTCGAGACCTATCTTCTGGTACCACTCACGTCGCGATCCGACCGCCAAAACTGGAAAAAAGTCGCGGAGCGCCCTTCTCATATATACGAAACCACCTTAGGTCTGAAGTCACAGAAATTAATTACGAAACAAACATCTTTGTAGATCTCCATACTTGCCCAAACATATAAGTATTATACATCAAAAGATCCGTCTTAATTTGCTCTTTTTGACTATCTAATTACTTTTTGATTTCCTCCTATATTTTCAAAATTTTCTTTAAATTTCATTTTCCGTAAAAATAACATAAGTTTTAACAATAGTTTTTCTCAAATTTACCTTCCACCGTCCACTGCGTGGTATCAAAGGATAGGTAATCGCTTGGCTCTCTCGTTTTTATAAATACCTTTAAAATTTTCCTCTGCATTTTCCAAATTTTCACCGAAAACACCCAAAAAACGTCTATTTTCAGATTTTCATTTTCTTACTACTCTCTATATTAAATTTTCCTTCATTTCTGAATAGCGCTCGTCGAGACCTATCTTCTGGTACCACTCACGTCGCGATCCGACCGCCAAAACTGGAAAAAAGTCGCGGAGCGCCCTTCTCATATATACGAAACCACCTTAGGTCTGAAGTCACAGAAATTAATTACGAAACAAACATCTTTGTAGATCTCCATACTTGCCCAAACATATAAGTATTATACATCAAAAGATCCGTCTTAATTTGCTCTTTTTGACTATCTAATTACTTTTTGATTTCCTCCTATATTTTCAAAATTTTCTTTAAATTTCATTTTCTGTAAAAATAACATAAGTTTTAACAATAGTTTTTCTCAAATTTACCTTCCACCGTCCACTGCGTGGTATCAAAGGATAGGTAATCGCTTGGCTCTCTCGTTTTTATAAATACCTTTAAAATTTTCCTCTGCATTTTCCAAATTTTCACCGAAAACACCCAAAAAACGTCTATTTTCAGATTTTCATTTTCTTACTAGTCTCTATATTAAATTTTCCTTCATTTCTGAATAGCGCTCGTCGAGACCTATCTTCTGGTACCACTCACGTCGCGATCCGACCGCCAAAACTGGAAAAAAGTCGCGGAGCGCCCTTCTCATATATACGAAACCACCTTAGGTCTGAAGTCACAGAAATTAATTACGAAACAAACATCTTTGTAGATCTCCATACTTGCCCAAACATATAAGTATTATACATCAAAAGATCCGTCTTAATTTGCTCTTTTTGACTATCTAATTACTTTTTGATTTCCTCCTATATTTTCAAAATTTTCTTTAAATTTCATTTTCTGTAAAAATAACATAAGTTTTAACAATAGTTTTTCTCAAATTTACCTTCCACCGTCCACTGCGTGGTATCAAAGGATAGGTAATCGCTTGGCTCTCTCGTTTTTATAAATACCTTTAAAATTTTCCTCTGCATTTTCCAAATTTTCACCGAAAACACCCAAAAAACGTCTATTTTCAGATTTTCATTTTCTTACTACTCTCTATATTAAATTTTCCTTCATTTCTGAATAGCGCTCGTCGAGACCTATCTTCTGGTACCACTCACGTCGCGATCCGACCGCCAAAACTGGAAAAAAGTCGCGGAGCGCCCTTCTCATATATACGAAACCACCTTAGGTCTGAAGTCACAGAAATTAATTACGAAACAAACATCTTTGTAGATCTCCATACTTGCCCAAACATATAAGTATTATACATCAAAAGATCCGTCTTAATTTGCTCTTTTTGACTATCTAATTACTTTTTGATTTCCTCCTATATTTTCAAAATTTTCTTTAAATTTCATTTTCTGTAAAAATAACATAAGTTTTAACAATAGTTTTTCTCAAATTTACCTTCCACCGTCCACTGCGTGGTATCAAAGGATAGGTAATCGCTTGGCTCTCTCGTTTTTATAAATACCTTTAAAATTTTCCTCTGCATTTTCCAAATTTTCACCGAAAACACCCATAAAACGTCTATTTTCAGATTTTCATTTTCTTACTACTCTCTATATTAAATTTTCCTTCATTTCTGAATAGCGCTCGTCGAGACCTATCTTCTGGTACCACTCACGTCGCGATCCGACCGCCAAAACTGGAAAAAAGTCGCGGAGCGCCCTTCTCATATATACGAAACCACCTTAGGTCTGAAGTCACAGAAATTAATTACGAAACAAACATCTTTGTAGATCTCCATACTTGCCCAAACATATAAGTATTATACATCAAAAGATCCGTCTTAATTTGCTCTTTTTGACTATCTAATTACTTTTTGATTTCCTCCTATATTTTCAAAATTTTCTTTAAATTTCATTTTCTGTAAAAATAACATAAGTTTTAACAATAGTTTTTCTCAAATTTACCTTCCACCGTCCACTGCGTGGTATCAAAGGATAGGTAATCGCTTGGCTCTCTCGTTTTTATAAATACCTTTAAAATTTTCCTCTGCATTTTCCAAATTTTCACCGAAAACACCCAAAAAACGTCTATTTTCAGATTTTCATTTTCTTACTACTCTCTATATTAAATTTTCCTTCATTTCTGAATAGCGCTCGTCGAGACCTATCTTCTGGTACCACTCACGTCGCGATCCGACCGCCAAAACTGGAAAAAAGTCGCGGAGCGCCCTTCTCATATATACGAAACCACCTTAGGTCTGAAGTCACAGAAATTAATTACGAAACAAACATCTTTGTAGATCTCCATACTTGCCCAAACATATAAGTATTATACATCAAAAGATCCGTCTTAATTTGCTCTTTTTGACTATCTAATTACTTTTTGATTTCCTCCTATATTTTCAAAATTTTCTTTAAATTTCATTTTCTGTAAAAATAACATAAGTTTTAACAATAGTTTTTCTCAAATTTACCTTCCACCGTCCACTGCGTGGTATCAAAGGATAGGTAATCGCTTGGCTCTCTCGTTTTTATAAATACCTTTAAAATTTTCCTCTGCATTTTCCAAATTTTCACCGAAAACACCCATAAAACGTCTATTTTCAGATTTTCATTTTCTTACTACTCTCTATATTAAATTTTCCTTCATTTCTGAATAGCGCTCGTCGAGACCTATCTTCTGGTACCACTCACGTCGCGATCCGACCGCCAAAACTGGAAAAAAGTCGCGGAGCGCCCTTCTCATATATACGAAACCACCTTAGGTCTGAAGTCACAGAAATTAATTACGAAACAAACATCTTTGTAGATCTCCATACTTGCCCAAACATATAAGTATTATACATCAAAAGATCCGTCTTAATTTGCTCTTTTTGACTATCTAATTACTTTTTGATTTCCTCCTATATTTTCAAAATTTTCTTTAAATTTCATTTTCTGTAAAAATAACATAAGTTTTAACAATAGTTTTTCTCAAATTTACCTTCCACCGTCCACTGCGTGGTATCAAAGGATAGGTAATCGCTTGGCTCTCTCGTTTTTATAAATACCTTTAAAATTTTCCTCTGCATTTTCCAAATTTTCACCGAAAACACCCAAAAAACGTCTATTTTCAGATTTTCATTTTCTTACTACTCTCTATATTAAATTTTCCTTCATTTCTGAATAGCGCTCGTCGAGACCTATCTTCTGGTACCACTCACGTCGCGATCCGACCGCCAAAACTGGAAAAAAGTCGCGGAGCGCCCTTCTCATATATACGAAACCACCTTAGGTCTGAAGTCACAGAAATTAATTACGAAACAAACATCTTTGTAGATCTCCATACTTGCCCAAACATATAAGTATTATACATCAAAAGATCCGTCTTAATTTGCTCTTTTTGACTATCTAATTACTTTTTGATTTCCTCCTATATTTTCAAAATTTTCTTTAAATTTCATTTTCTGTAAAAATAACATAAGTTTTAACAATAGTTTTTCTCAAATTTACCTTCCACCGTCCACTGCGTGGTATCAAAGGATAGGTAATCGCTTGGCTCTCTCGTTTTTATAAATACCTTTAAAATTTTCCTCTGCATTTTCCAAATTTTCACCGAAAACACCCAAAAAACGTCTATTTTCAGATTTTCATTTTCTTACTACTCTCTATATTAAATTTTCCTTCATTTCTGAATAGCGCTCGTCGAGACCTATCTTCTGGTACCACTCACGTCGCGATCCGACCGCCAAAACTGGAAAAAAGTCGCGGAGCGCCCTTCTCATATATACGAAACCACCTTAGGTCTGAAGTCACAGAAATTAATTACGAAACAAACATCTTTGTAGATCTCCATACTTGCCCAAACATATAAGTATTATACATCAAAAGATCCGTCTTAATTTGCTCTTTTTGACTATCTAATTACTTTTTGATTTCCTCCTATATTTTCAAAATTTTCTTTAAATTTCATTTTCTGTAAAAATAACATAAGTTTTAACAATAGTTTTTCTCAAATTTACCTTCCACCGTCCACTGCGTGGTATCAAAGGATAGGTAATCGCTTGGCTCTCTCGTTTTTATAAATACCTTTAAAATTTTCCTCTGCATTTTCCAAATTTTCACCGAAAACACCCAAAAAACGTCTATTTTCAGATTTTCTTTTTCTTACTACTCTCTATATTAAATTTTCCTTCATTTCTGAATAGCGCTCGTCGAGACCTATCTTCTGGTACCACTCACGTCGCGATCCGACCGCCAAAACTGGAAAAAAGTCGCGGAGCGCCCTTCTCATATATACGAAACCACCTTAGGTCTGAAGTCACAGAAATTAATTACGAAACAAACATCTTTGTAGATCTCCATACTTGCCCAAACATATAAGTATCATACATCAAAAGATCCGTCTTAATTTGCTCTTTTTGACTATCTAATTACTTTTTGATTTCCTCTTACATTTTCAAAAATTTTCTTTAAATTTCATTTTCTGTAAAAATAACATAAGTTTTAACAATAGTTTTTCTCAAATTTACCTTCCACCGTCCACTGCGTGGTATCAAAGGATAGGTAATCGCTTGGCTCTCTCGTTTTTATAAATACCTTTAAAATTTTCCTCTGCATTTTCCAAATTTTCACCGAAAACACCCAAAAAACGTCTATTTTCAGATTTTCATTTTCTTACTACTCTCTATATTAAATTTTCCTTCATTTCTGAATAGCGCTCGTCGA
>CAJVQR010000002.1:50000-52446 GCA_911387775.1 Thymelicus sylvestris | reverse complement strand
AACCTAACCTAACCTAACCTAACCTAACCTAACCTAACCTAACCTAACCTAACCTAACCTAACCTAACCTAACCTAACCTAACCTAACCTAACCTAACCTAACCTAACCTAACCTAACCTAACCTAACCTAACCTAACCTAACCTAACCTAACCTAACCTAACCTAACCTAACCTAACCTAACCTAACCTAACCTAACCTAACCTAACCTAACCTAACCTAACCTAACCTAACCTAACCTAACCTAACCTAACCTAACCTAACCTAACCTAACCTAACCTAACCTAACCTAACCTAACCTAACCTAACCTAACCTAACCTAACCTAACCTAACCTAACCTAACCTAACCTAACCTAACCTAACCTAACCTAACCTAACCTAACCTAACCTAACCTAACCTAACCTAACCTAACCTAACCTAACCTAACCTAACCTAACCTAACCTAACCTAACCTAACCTAACCTAACCTAACCTAACCTAACCTAACCTAACCTAACCTAACCTAACCTAACCTAACCTAACCTAACCTAACCTAACCTAACCTAACCTAACCTAACCTAACCTAACCTAACCTAACCTAACCTAACCTAACCTAACCTAACCTAACCTAACCTAACCTAACCTAACCTAACCTAACCTAACCTAACCTAACCTAACCTAACCTAACCTAACCTAACCTAACCTAACCTAACCTAACCTAACCTAACCTAACCTAACCTAACCTAACCTAACCTAACCTAACCTAACCTAACCTAACCTAACCTAACCTAACCTAACCTAACCTAACCTAACCTAACCTAACCTAACCTAACCTAACCTAACCTAACCTAACCTAACCTAACCTAACCTAACCTAACCTAACCTAACCTAACCTAACCTAACCTAACCTAACCTAACCTAACCTAACCTAACCTAACCTAACCTAACCTAACCTAACCTAACCTAACCTAACCTAACCTAACCTAACCTAACCTAACCTAACCTAACCTAACCTAACCTAACCTAACCTAACCTAACCTAACCTAACCTAACCTAACCTAACCTAACCTAACCTAACCTAACCTAACCTAACCTAACCTAACCTAACCTAACCTAACCTAACCTAACCTAACCTAACCTAACCTAACCTAACCTAACCTAACCTAACCTAACCTAACCTAACCTAACCTAACCTAACCTAACCTAACCTAACCTAACCTAACCTAACCTAACCTAACCTAACCTAACCTAACCTAACCTAACCTAACCTAACCTAACCTAACCTAACCTAACCTAACCTAACCTAACCTAACCTAACCTAACCTAACCTAACCTAACCTAACCTAACCTAACCTAACCTAACCTAACCTAACCTAACCTAACCTAACCTAACCTAACCTAACCTAACCTAACCTAACCTAACCTAACCTAACCTAACCTAACCTAACCTAACCTAACCTAACCTAACCTAACCTAACCTAACCTAACCTAACCTAACCTAACCTAACCTAACCTAACCTAACCTAACCTAACCTAACCTAACCTAACCTAACCTAACCTAACCTAACCTAACCTAACCTAACCTAACCTAACCTAACCTAACCTAACCTAACCTAACCTAACCTAACCTAACCTAACCTAACCTAACCTAACCGAACCTAACCTAACCTAACCTAACCTAACCTAACCTAACCTAACCTAACCTAACCTAACCTAACCTAACCTAACCTAACCTAACCTAACCTAACCTAACCTAACCTAACCTAACCTAACCTAACCTAACCTAACCTAACCTAACCTAACCTAACCTAACCTAACCTAACCTAACCTAACCTAACCTAACCTAACCTAACCTAACCTAACCTAACCTAACCTAACCTAACCTAACCTAACCTAACCTAACCTAACCTAACCTAACCTAACCTAACCTAACCTAACCTAACCTAACCTAACCTAACCTAACCTAACCTAACCTAACCTAACCTAACCTAACCTAACCTAACCTAACCTAACCTAACCTAACCTAACCTAACCTAACCTAACCTAACCTAACCTAACCTAACCTAACCTAACCTAACCTAACCTAACCTAACCTAACCTAACCTAACCTAACCTAACCTAACCTAACCTAACCTAAGCTAACCTAACCTAACCTAACCTAACCTAACCTAACCTAACCTAACCTAACCTAACCTAACCTAACCTAACCTAACCTAACCTAACCTAACCTAACCTAACCTAACCTAACCTAACCTAACCTAACCTAACCTAACCTGACCTAACCTAACCTAACCTAACCTAACCTAACCTAACCTAACCTAACCTAACCTAACCTAACCTAACCTAACCTAACCTAACCTAACCTAACCTAACCTAACCTAACCTAACCTAACCTAACCTAACCTAACCTAACCTAACCTAACCTAACCTAACCTAACCTAACCTAACCTAACCTAACCTAACCTA
>CAJVQR010000002.1:0-42500 GCA_911387775.1 Thymelicus sylvestris | reverse complement strand
TAACCTAACCTAACCTAACCTAACCTAACCTAACCTAACCTAACCTAACCTAACCTAACCTAACCTAACCTAACCTAACCTAACCTAACCTAACCTAACCTAACCTAACCTAACCTAACCTAACCTAACCTAACCTAACCTAACCTAACCTAACCTAACCTAACCTAACCTAACCTAACCTAACCTAACCTAACCTAACCTAACCTAACCTAACCTAACCTAACCTAACCTAACCTAACCTAACCTAACCTAACCTAACCTAACCTAACCTAACCTAACCTAACCTAACCTAACCTAACCTAACCTAACCTAACCTAACCTAACCTAACCTAACCTAACCTAACCTAACCTAACCTAACCTAACCTAACCTAACCTAACCTAACCTAACCTAACCTAACCTAACCTAACCTAACCTAACCTAACCTAACCTAACCTAACCTAACCAAGTATAGAAGAAAGGCAAGAAACCCCCACACCGCCCACATAGTAATGCAGGTATCCCCAAGCATATGGCAACGACTGACCAACGCGGGACGGATACACATCGACCTGCAGCGAGTGCGAGTAGAAGACCAGTCGCCGCTCATACAATGCTCGCTTTGCCTAGGATATGGGCATACCCGGCGCCTTTGCAAAGAAACGATAGAAAAATGCAGCCACTGTGGAGGACCACATATGTTTGCGGAATGTCCCGACCGCACCTTGAGCCTCGCTCCAAAGTGCTGCAATTGCTCGCAAGCAAAACTCATGGACATTGAGCACAACGCATTCGACCAGGCATGCCCCGTTAGGAGGAAGTGGGATGCACTGGCTCGAGCAACAACAGCGTATTGCTAAAGGCTGCCCAGGGAATCTAGGAGCCATAACAACCGACACCCCAAACATCAAGATCTACCAAGTGATGCAGGCTAACCTGCAAAGAAAGAACTTGGCCACAGCAGAGATTCTAAACGAGGCCATCAAAAAGAAAACTGCATTCATCCTGCTCCAGGAACCCTACGTGGGTGGCTCAAAGAGTATGAGGCAATATGCAGGTACGAGAATCTTCCAGAATGCCAATCCCGGAGAAGGAACAATTAAGGCTGCTATAGCCGTTCTAGATCACGATCTGAAAATCAGGCAGTTCCCGCACCTATCCACAAACAACATCCTAGTGGTAGGGATTGGAACCAGTGCATGGGAGATGATTGCGATTTCATACTACTTTGAGCCAGATCAACCCATCGGGCCATACCTGGAGCAGCTGAAAAAGATCCAAAAAGAACTAAAGCCAAAAATACTTGTGATGGGGGGTGACGCAAACGCGAAGAATATATGGTGGGGCAGCAGCACAGTTGATCATAGAGGCGATGAAATGTACGGAACCATCGTACAAATGGGCTTGCAAGTTCTGAACGAAGGTGACATCCCCACATATGATACTATTAGAGGCGGCAAGCGATACACAAGTAATATTGATGTCACGGCCTGCACCAGCGAGATGCTAAAATTGATTGAGGACTGGAGAGTCGATGAGAAGGTCACAAGCTCAGACCATAATGTCATAGCCTTTAACATCCGATTAACCAAGGCAGAGGGATTGAACATCCAGAGAACCACCAGAACTTACAACACAAAGAAGGCCAATTGGCTTCAGTTTAATGATAAACTGAACCAATTAAAGCAAGAAAAGGGAATAAATAAGGAAAAGGTGGAAGGTATAAACAACCAAAGGGATTTGGACTCCTTGACGGTAGAGTACTCAAGCATGATGAAACAGGCATGTGATGAGGCCATACCAAAAAAGAAGTCCAAAGAAAAGCTTTCCCAACCCTGGATGTCTCATGAACTCTGCCTAAGGAAGAAAGAAGTCCTCACAATGAAACGGCGAATCCGCTGTGCAGCGCCTGTGAGGAGAGCAAAGGTTGTAGATGAATATCTACAGAAAAAACAAAAATATGAGGAGGATGTCAAACAGGCCCAGATAGACAGTTGGAAGGAGTTTTGCGGTAAGCAAGATAAGGAGGGAGTATGGGAGGGGATTTATAGGGTGATTGGGCGGACCACCAAACGTCACGAGGATCTAGCTCTTATTGAAAACGGGAGGACACTGGACCCAGGGGACTCGGTAAAAGTATTGACAGAATCATTCTATTCGGATGACTCTAGCAAAGGAGAAACGGCACAACACAAAACAACGAGGGAAAAGGCCGAATGTGTCAATAGCCAGAACAACGACGAGCCCCTGGACCCACCGTTCACAATGGAGGAGCTTAGATCGGTTGTGGCAAGTTTCAACCCCAAAAAGGCCCCAGGTGCTGACGGCTTTACTGCCGACATCTGTGATAGGGCGATAACTGGAGACCCGGAATTTTTCCTATCACTGGCGAACAAATGCCTACGATTGGGGCACTTTCCAACTATATGGAAAGAGGCAACAGTAGTGGTTCTACGAAAGCCTGGGAAGGAGGACTACACGAACCCCAAAGCATATAGGCCAATAGGGTTGTTGCCAGTGATGGGAAAAATTTTCGAGAAACTGATCGTAGGTAGACTGAAATGGCACATTCTTCCCAGGATAAGTACTCGCCAATACGGATTCATGCCCCAAAAAAGCACTGAGGACGCCCTCTATGACTTAGTGAACCACATTCGCCGAAAGGTAAAGGACAAGAAAATTGTTACCGTCATATCGCTGGACATAGAGGGCGCCTTCGACAATGCATGGTGGCCGGCAATCAGAGTCCGATTGGCTGAGGAAAGGTGTCCTGTTAACATAAGAAGAGTCCTGGACAGCTACCTACGAGACAGAAAGGTCACAGTTAAATACGGGGGGGAACAGTACTCTAAAACCACATCCAAAGGATGTGTACAAGGGTCGATTGGTGGCCCCGTGCTATGGAACCTATTGCTAGACCCACTCATCAAAGGACTAGAGGAAAGAGGCGACTACTGTCAGGCCTTTGCGGATGACGTAGTCCTCGTATTTGATGGAGACACAGCACTCAACATCCAGACACGTGCAAATGCCGCCCTCGCCTATGTTCGGAGTTGGGGCGTTGAAAATAAGCTTAACTTTGGGCCATCTAAGACCAAGGCCATGGTCATAACCAGAAAGCTGAAATTCGACGTCCCAACGCTGAGGATGGGGGGGGTCGACATTGGCATGTCAAGCCACATCAAAATCCTGGGGCTCTATATAGATGATAAGCTGACCTTCAACAAGCACGTCACTGAACAGTGTAAGAAGGCAGCTGATATCTACAAGAAATTAGCCAGAGCAGCCAGGATAAGTTGGGGTCTCCATCCAGAGGTCATCCGCCAGATCTATACTGCAGCTGTGGAGCCGGTCATTATGTATGCTTCTAGTGTCTGGGCACCGGCATCCATGAAATTAGGAGTGCAGAAATCCCTAAACAGCGTGCAGAGAGGATTCGCACAAAAACTAATAAGAGCGTACAGGACGGTGTCTTTAAACGCTGCACTAGTTCTGTCTGGGCTTCTTCCACTGGATATTCGAGTAAGAGAAGCTGCAGCGCTTTATGAGTCCAGGCGAGGAATACCCAGGGCGGAACTAGGAGACAGAGAAGTGGAACGAGTCACTGCATATTTCAAAACACCCCACCCAGCGGAACATATGAGCCTGGGGTTCATAAGTCTGATAGACCAGGAGCAAGTAAACTGCCATAACGTACAAGAAATTAGAATATTCACGGATGGAAGCAAGATTGACGGTAAGGTCGGGGCCGCTCTGTCCATATGGAACAGAGAGGTTGAGATCAAAGCCGTCAAACTTGGCCTGCCATCGTACTGTACGGTCTATCAGGCTGAACTACTGGCCATATGTAAATCCACAGAGGTCATCTTGGCAAGCCAAGAAAAGTGCTTTGGAATATACAGTGACTCGAGGTCCGCCTTAGAGACAGTCGTAAACAACTACACGACACACCAGCTGGCAGTAAGATCGCGTGCCAACATTAAAGAGAGCATAGCCAAAGGCAAGATTATATCTTTGTACTGGGTTAAGGCTCACGCTGGCCTGGACGGAAATGAAAGAGCCGACGAGCTAGCTAAAGACGCAGCTTTAAAAACTAAAACCAGGCCTGTATATGACCTGTGTCCGGTATCATTCGTCAAGCGAAAGATCCGGGAAGGATCACTTGACGAATGGAACCGGAGATACGCACAAGCAGAAACAGCTGCAATAACTAAACTGTTTTTCCCGGATGCTGTAGAAGCATATAAGATCGTAAGGAAAATAGAACCAACAGGCGTTTTAACACAGGTACTAACGGGACACGGTGGTTTTGCGCACTACCTCAATAGGTTCGGGTGCAAAGATAGCTCGTCGTGCATCTGCGATCCGGAAATCGACGAAACAATAGTCCACCTCTTATTTGACTGCCCTTCTAACTCTGTCCTAAAATTCGAATACGAACATAAATTAAAAATAGATATAAATAGAAATAACATTCAGAAAATATTAAATGATAAAGTTAAAAGAAGTAAATTTATAGAATATTCAGTAGAGATAGCGAACAGAGCAATAAAAAGAAACAAGTAATAACAAGATATGATGTTTATATATATTAGAATATATATAGTACATGCATGTAAGAAAATAGGCAAGGAAATCTAAGTAAATAAAATAGTAAATAAAAATATAATAGAATATAAAATGTAATAGTTGTTAAATGTATAACTAAGCTATGACAATTCTGCGAATTGTACTAGTAGTTATTTAAAACCCCAAAGTAAATAAATAAGTAGAAATTATGTAGATTAAGAAAGCAGAAAAAATTGTAATAGAAGTAGAAAATATTGATATAAGATAAAAAGTATGTTATAAATAAGTAAAATATAGATATAGTATAATAATAGTATATAAGTATAGAATAGTAAAAAAAATGAAATTTTGTGTTAATATTAAGAAAAAAGTAAAAAGTATTCAAGCTACAAAAGAGCTAAATAAATGTGAGTACAATAGTTATGAGAAAATATAATATAATATTGTAAACTAAGATAGCTGCCCCTAAGTGTTAGTATTAAGTATTGAGATGATGTATCCTTTAGTATAAATTCATTACCTGTAAAATTCTGTAACTTCTGTTAAAAAATGATTTAATAAAGAAACCAAAGTCCCTGTCGCGCAACGTCAGGGGGTGTTTTATTATAGCTCGCGGGCCGGGCCAGTACAGCGCCCGGACAGGATTAAAAAAAAAAAAAAAAAAAAAAAACCTAACCTAACCTAACCTAACCTAACCTAACCTAACCTAACCTAACCTAACCTAACCTAACCTAACCTAACCTAACCTAACCTAACCTAACCTAACCTAACCTAACCTAACCTAACCTAACCTAACCTAACCTAACCTAACCTAACCTAACCTAACCTAACCTAACCTAACCTAACCTAACCTAACCTAACCTAACCTAACCTAACCTAACCTAACCTAACCTAACCTAACCTAACCTAACCTAACCTAACCTAACCTAACCTAACCTAACCTAACCTAACCTAACCTAACCTAACCTAACCTAACCTAACCTAACCTAACCTAACCTAACCTAACCTAACCTAACCTCACAAATGGAGCAATCAGGAAACATCAAAACGTCCATCAAAGAGACCGTACTTAGCAACCTAGCGGGCATGTACGAGATCGTCCTACAGTTGAGTGAAGAACGTCACAACCTAGAGGCCCAATTGGAAAGATCCCGAGCGGAGAATGCGGAGACACAGCTCAAACACGAAAAGGAGAACAACGAGAGAGCCCTCAACCTAAATGACTTCCCAGCAATAAACGGAGCGGCATCAACAGAAGTGATGAAAAACCTCATCGAAAATCTACAGGAGCACTCAAAGGCGCTGGCTGACTGTAAAGAGCACACCATGATCCTCTCAGAACAACTCAAAAGCACACCCCTCGAACGCACATATGCGCAGACCACATCTGGGATTGACAAAACCCCACAGCAGATACACTCGGTCGTAGTGTCGTCAGGGGAGGACAAGGACACGAGCAACGAGGTAGTGGAGAAAATAAGGACAGCAGTCAACGCCAAAAGGGATGGCTTACAAGTTGATAAGCTGAGGAAAGCCAGAGACCAGAAGGTCATCATAGGATGCAAATCCAAGCAAGAGCTCACCAGAGTCGTGGACAAGATTAAAAACTCGGGGGAGGGCCTGCAAGTCGAGGAGGTAAAAAATAAAGACCCACTCATCATTCTGAAGGATGTACTAGCGTACAACTCTGACGAAGATGTAGTGACGGCCCTAAAAAACCAAAACGACCACCTGATTGGTAACATCACAGCGGAAAATGTGAGGCTCGTCGTCAAATATCGACGAAAGACAAGGAACCCTCACGTAAACCACATTGTCATGCAGGTCTCCCCCCAAGTTTGGCAGCGGCTGACGGAAGCACAGCGGGTGCATATCGATCTGCAGCGGGTGTGGGTGGCAGATCAATCACCACTAGTGCAGTGCACCCGATGCCTGGGATATGGCCACGGAC
Source organism: Thymelicus sylvestris (assembly GCA_911387775.1). NCBI lineage: Eukaryota > Metazoa > Arthropoda > Insecta > Lepidoptera > Hesperiidae > Thymelicus > Thymelicus sylvestris. Next base: position 36,002 of record CAJVQR010000002.1, on the reverse strand, counting down.
GTAAGTTCTGCAAGGAGACAGTGGATGTATGTAGTCACTGTGGCGGCCCGCACATGCGAGCCGAATGTGCAGACTGGATAGCGGGAGCCGCAGCATCCTGCCGAAACTGTCTCCATGCAAAACTAGACAAAAGGGAGCATAATGCCTTCGACTCGCAGTGCCCGGTGAGAAGGAGATGGGAGACTTTAGCTCGATCAACGGTGGCCTATTGCTAAGGTTGAAATAGTGGATAAAAAGACCAACGTACAGACTCCTCCGGACTTACAGACATATACAGCAATACAGGCAAATCTTCAACGGAAAAAACTGGCAACGCAAGAATTGCTGATAGAGGCAACCAAAATGAAGGCCAGTTTCGCTTTAATACAAGAGCCATACATAGGCGCTAAACACACTGGAATTCGCGTCATACAACGAACGCACAACAGGACCAAGCCTATCAAATCCGCTGTTATAGTTTTCGATCCGAAAATAGAGGTGATAGAAACCCCCACGTTAACGACGGAGAATATAGCAGTGGCGGTCCTAAAAACCAACAAGTGGACTCTAGGAGTAATATCCATTTACCTAGAGGATCATCTGCCTATAGAACCGTACCTGGAGGAAATAAAAAACATTATAGGTAAAATAAGCGTGAAAAACCTCATAATTGGTGGAGATGGGAATGCCTGGAGCACATGGTGGGGAAGCGAAACGGAGGACCGCAGAGGGGAGGCATTGTCGGGTATGCTAGAGGAGAGCGAACTACATATATTAAATACTGGAAACGAGCCGACTTTTGATACTATTAGAGGGGGGAAAAGATATAAGAGCCACGTAGACATCACAGCGTGCACAACAAATTTAATAGGAGCAATAAGTGACTGGAGAGTTAATAAAACCCTCACAAGCTCGGACCACAATGCTATCATTTTCGACATACAATTAAAAAGACCGACACACCAAAAAATCAATAACTCGACCAGAATATATAACACAAAAAAGGCAAATTGGAAAAAATTCAGAGAACAATTAGACACACAACTAAAAGCAGAAAACATAAATACAAACGAAATAGACAGTATAAATACAACAGAAACTTTGGAAACTAAAATTACGAAATATGTCAAAATTATTAAAAACACATGTGAAATAGTCATACCAAAATTAAATAGAAATTCAAAATTTAAACTAGCATGGTGGAGCGCAGAGCTTGAAGAGCTGAAGAGAGAGGTAACTCGGAAAAAACGGAGAATCCAGTGGGCAGCACCCAGGCGAAGAGATTATGTAGTAAACGATTACTTGGAGGCTAAGTCTAGGTACGAAGAAGAGGCGACAAAGGCACAAACGAGAAGCTGGAAGGACTTCTGCTCGAAGCAGGACCGAGAAAGCATGTGGGACGGTATTTACCGGGTTATAGCCAAATCTACAAAACGGCACGAAGACCAACCACTTGTGAAGGACGGAGAGGCGTTAAGTGCGAAAGAATCAGTACGGTGGCTTGCTGAAACTTTCTTCCCAGATGACTGCATCGAGGAAGACAACGCAGAACATAAGTGTATTAGAGAAGCATCAAAGCGGCAAGACTCACCACAAACACCAGAAAAATTGGACCCGCCCTTCACAAAGCCAGAGTTGCAACACGTGACACTGAGCTTTAACCCGAGGAAAGCACCCGGACCAGATGGCTTCACAGCGGACATATGCTCGGCAGCAATTACTCACAGTCCGGACATCTTCCTGAGCATCGCAAATAAATGCCTGCAGCTGTCACACTTCCCGACGCCATGGAAAGAGGCTAGAGTGATAGTGTTGAGGAAGCCGGGTAAGCCAGACTACACAGTACCCAAAGCTTACAGACCCATAGGACTGCTGTCCGTCATGGGCAAAGTACTAGAAAAGCTGTTGATACGACGCATAAGATGGCACCTACAGCCGAAAGCCAACCCGAGGCAATATGGCTTTGTCCCACAGCGCAGCACCGAGGACGCGCTTTATGACCTGTTGACACATATAACGCAAAACCTGCAGGGAAAGCTTATTAACATAGTCGTATCACTTGATATAGAAGGAGCGTTTGATAGCGCCTGGTGGCCGGCAATACTTTGTCGACTAACAGAGAAACGCTGTCCGTCCAACCTAATAAATCTAGTACGGAGCTACCTGAAGGACAGGAGGATATCAGTGGGATATGCAAACGAAATCTTCGTAAAAGAAACCACAAAGGGTTGTGTCCAGGGTTCCATCGGAGGTCCCACATTCTGGAATTTATTGCTGGATCCCCTGTTGGACGAGCTTGACCGTCGAGGTGTTTACTGCCAGGCATTTGCGGACGATGTCGTCCTTGTATTCTCTGGAAAAGAGACCTCAATGATACAACAGAAAGCCAACGATACTCTGGCCTATGTGCATGAGTGGGGTATCAGAAATAAGTTGAAATTTGCTCCGCAAAAAACCAGCGCAATGGTTATAACAAAGAAACTTAAATTTGATACCCCCCACTTGCATATGGGAGGCACAGCCTTAACACTCGTGGAAGAGATAAAGCTGTTAGGTTTGACCATCGACCACAAACTAACCTTCCACAAGCATGTGCAAGCGGTATGTCGGAAGGCTGCAAATATTTATAAGCAGCTGGCAAGAACCGCAAAACTGGAGTGGGGTCTCGGGCCAGAGATTATAAGGACGATGTATGTGGCAGTGATTGAACCAATAATCCTGTACGCGGCTAGCGCCTGGGCAGAAGCAGCAAAGAAAATCAGCATCCGAAAGGAACTGAATGCAATACAAAGAGGCTTTGCGCAGAAAATCTGCAAATCATACCGAACCGTCTCCCTAAATGCAGCTCTGATCTTGGCGAGACTGCTTCCTCTGGATCTTCGAATCCAAGAAGCAGCCTGTCTTTATGAAGCAAAGAGAGGAAAACCCCAGGAGATGATAGGCTTTAGGGAGATCGAGGGTAGAATTTGTTTCCTCAAAGCGCAACATCCAGCAAAGCAAATGACAGTGACATTTGAATGCCTGGAAGACACAAAACCCGAAACGCTGGAAAAATTCCAGGTAACGGGAGAACAAATATATACCGACGGGAGCAAAATTGACGGAAAGGTCGGAGCAGCGTTATCCTGCTGGACTAACGGTGCTGAGACCGAAAGCCGAAAATTTAAGCTGGAACGGTTCTGCACTGTCTTCCAGGCCGAACTCTATGCCATACTTCAAGCCACGTCACTGGCCATTGGTCATAAAAACATTGTCACCAACATCTTTAGTGACTCCAGGTCAGCCCTTCAGCTGATCCAAAATCGCGACTCGTTCCACCCACTCGTGATGGAGATCCGAAAGAACTTGATATCCAGCGAGGAGCAAGGCAAGACGATCCGCCTGTTTTGGATCAGGGCCCACGTTGGTGTTACAGGGAATGAGCGTGCTGACGAGCTCGCTAAACAAGCAGCACTCTTTAAAAAGACAGCGCCAGACTATGATAAGTGTCCAGCATCCTATATAAAACGGCAGTTAAGATCTGACACAATCATAGAATGGAAGAAGCGCTACAACGAGAGTGACACAGCGTCGGTGACAAAAATTTTCCTACCGGATGCAGAAATTGCCTACAAGATTATTCCAAAAATTGGACTCAACCCAACTTTGGTACAAATACTCACGGGTCACGGGGGTTTCTCCAGTTATCTATTTAGGTTCAAATGTAAAGACTCCCCTCATTGCATATGCACTCCTGGAACGGACGAAACAATAGAACACGTACTACTCGAATGCCCTAAGTATCAGGTTAAAAAGCTTAACTTAGAAATGGAATTAGGTATTAAAATTAACAAAGAAAATTTGAGCGAGCTGCTACTAAACAAAGGCAATAGGAATAAGCTACTAAAATATTGTACAGAAATTGCAAAAGACGTCATTAATAGAAACAAGACTAAGCAATAAGTATATGATAACTTATATACTGTATTATATAATTATGATATACAAAATTAAAACTAGATAAGATAGGAATGTCTAAATATATATATATAAATAGAAATAAGAGTAATAAATAGGTATATGACAATATATACTACGTTATATATTCAAATATACGTAATTTAAATAGATGCGAAAGGAATTTCAAAAGGAATTTCGAAACATAGAAATAAAAATGGAATAAAAATATAAGAAAAGAAATTAGACATATCCAAAATAAAACAAGTAGGAAGTAAACAGAAGCATTATAAACTATGAACAGTAAATCAGGATAAAAATTAGGAGGACAGAAAATATCCATATGAACACACACATAAAACATATAAAAAAGTATCGAGTCCAATTATTATCATAAGATTAGAAAATAGCTATAAATAAGCCCGAATTGTAATCTAAGTTTAAGTATTAATTGTAACCAACAAATAAACAACTTAGTTTAAATACCGCTTAAGTAAAGACGTTAATAATTATAAGGTAGAAGTATGATTAGAAATTAGATTTAGTTCCAGGAATGCTCATGTATTAGATGTCTATTTTAAAATTAAGATATTATTGTATCAAAACCTGTATGCTTGTCTAATATTTTAAATAAAATAAACAACTTCCCTGACGAGCATGTTGGGGGTAAAATTATTTAGCTCGCGGGCCGGGCCAGAAAGCGCCCGGACAGGAAAAAAAAAAAAAAAAAAAAAAAAAAACCTAACCTAACCTAACCTAACCTAACCTAACCTAACCTAACCTAACCTAACCTAACCTAACCTAACCTAACCTAACCTAACCTAACCTAACCTAACCTAACCTAACCTAACCTAACCTAACCTAACCTAACCTAACCTAACCTAACCTAACCTAACCTAACCTAACCTAACCTAACCTAACCTAACCTAACCTAACCTAACCTAACCTAACCTAACCTAACCTAACCTAACCTAACCTAACCTAACCTAACCTAACCTAACCTAACCTAACCTAACCTAACCTAACCTAACCTAACCTAACCTAACCTAACCTAACCTAACCTAACCTAACCTAACCTAACCTAACCTAACCTAACCTAACCTAACCTAACCTAACCTAACCTAACCTAACCTAACCTAACCTAACCTAACCTAACCTAACCTAACCTAACCTAACCTAACCTAACCTAACCTAACCTAACCTAACCTAACCTAACCTAACCTAACCTAACCTAACCTAACCTAACCTAACCTAACCTAACCTAACCTAACCTAACCTAACCTAACCTAACCTAACCTAACCTAACCTAACCTAACCTAACCTAACCTAACCTAACCTAACCTAACCTAACCTAACCTAACCTAACCTAACCTAACCTAACCTAACCTAACCTAACCTAACCTAACCTAACCTAACCTAACCTAACCTAACCTAACCTAACCTAACCTAACCTAACCTAACCTAACCTAACCTAACCTAACCTAACCTAACCTAACCTAACCTAACCTAACCTAACCTAACCTAACCTAACCTAACCTAACCTAACCTAACCTAACCTAACCTAACCTAACCTAACCTAACCTAACCTAACCTAACCTAACCTAACCTAACCTAACCTAACCTAACCTAACCTAACCTAACCTAACCTAACCTAACCTAACCTAACCTAACCTAACCTAACCTAACCTAACCTAACCTAACCTAACCTAACCTAACCTAACCTAACCTAACCTAACCTAACCTAACCTAACCTAACCTAACCTAACCTAACCTAACCTAACCTAACCTAACCTAACCTAACCTAACCTAACCTAACCTAACCTAACCTAACCTAACCTAACCTAACCTAACCTAACCTAACCTAACCTAACCTAACCTAACCTAACCTAACCTAACCTAACCTAACCTAACCTAACCTAACCTAACCTAACCTAACCTAACCTAACCTAACCTAACCTAACCTAACCTAACCTAACCTAACCTAACCTAACCTAACCTAACCTAACCTAACCTAACCTAACCTAACCTAACCTAACCTAACCTAACCTAACCTAACCTAACCTAACCTAACCTAACCTAACCTAACCTAACCTAACCTAACCTAACCTAACCTAACCTAACCTAACCTAACCTAACCTAACCTAACCTAACCTAACCTAACCTAACCTAACCTAACCTAACCTAACCTAACCTAACCTAACCTAACCTAACCTAACCTAACCTAACCTAACCTAACCTAACCTAACCTAACCTAACCTAACCTAACCTAACCTAACCTAACCTAACCTAACCTAACCTAACCTAACCTAACCTAACCTAACCTAACCTAACCTAACCTAACCTAACCTAACCTAACCTAACCTAACCTAACCTAACCTAACCTAACCTAACCTAACCTAACCTAACCTAACCTAACCTAACCTAACCTAACCTAACCTAACCTAACCTAACCTAACCTAACCTAACCTAACCTAACCTAACCTAACCTAACCTAACCTAACCTAACCTAACCTAACCTAACCTAACCTAACCCGAACAAACTCTACCAAGAGGCGAAGTCGCAGATGGAGCAGTCGGGAAATATAAAAACCTCCATCAAAGAGACAGTACTCAGCAACCTAGCGGGACTGTACGAGATTGTCCTAGAACAGAGCGAAGCACGCCATATACTAGAAGCACAATTGGAAAAATCTCGAACGACGAATGCAGAGTTAAGATTAAAAATACAAATGGAGCATACCGGTACAGCCACAGAGAAAAAGGACTCCTCAGAGATAAACGAATCCGCACCAACGGAATTGATGAAAAGTCTCATCGAAAATATACAAGAGCACACAAAGGCGCTGGCTGATTGTAAGGAGCATACAATAACCCTTACACAACAACTAAAAGAGAAACCCCTTGAGCTTTCATATGCACAGACCACGGCTAGGACCAATAAAGCTCCACAACAGCTACACTCAGTCGTAGTGTCATCAGGGGAGGACAGAGATACGAGTAACGAGGTTGTTGAAAAAATTAGAACAGCAGTCAATGCCAAAAAAGAAGGATTGCAGGTGGACAAACTAAGAAAGGCCAGGGATCAGAAGGTCATAATAGGATGCAAGTCCAAACAAGAGCTAACGAAAGTAGTAGATAAAATTAAAAACTCGGGAGGAAGCCTGCATGTCGAGGAGGTAAAGAACAAGGACCCACTCATCATCCTGAAGGATGTACTAGCGTACAATTCAGATGATGATGTAGTGACGGCTCTGAAAAATCAGAATGACCATCTAATCGGCAATATCATGACAGACAACTTGAGGCTCGTCGTGAAATACCGACGAAAGACCAGAAACCCTCTAGTAAACCACATCGTCATGCAGGTTTCCCCCCAAGTCTGGCAGCGGCTGACAGAAGCACAGCGGGTGCACATTGATCTGCAGAGAGTTTGGGTGGCAGATCAGTCACCGTTGATACAGTGCTCCCGATGCCTCGGATACGGCCACGGACGGAAGTTCTGTAAAGAGACAGTGGACGTATGCAGCCACTGCTCCGGGCCTCATATGCGGATAGATTGTCCTATGTGGATGGCAGGAGCTCCTCCAACTTGCCGGAACTGTACCGCCAGCAAAAATGAAAAAACAGACCACAACAGCTTTGATGCAAACTGTCCAATAAGGAAAAAGTGGGATGTACTCGCCAGATCTAGCGTAGCCTACTGCTAAGGGCATCGAAGGCGAAACACCAAGCATACAAAAGACAATATACAAAGTCATCCAGGTTAATCTACAGCGCAAAAAACTGGCTCTAAGTGAATTAATTCTGGAAGCCACAAAAAGAAAAATTTGCTTTGCCATGGTACAGGAGCCCTATGTAGGAGCAACAGGAGAAATTTCGGTGGCAAATGGATGTCGAGTAACCCAACAAACCCAAAATAGAACGAAACCCGTAAAGGCAGCAATAATAGTTTTCGATTCTGACATCGAAGTGGTTGAGAGCCCACTAGAAACCACAGAAAACATTGCTGTAGCAACACTAAAAACGGGATCCTTAGAGTTGGGGGTAATTTCGGTCTATTTTGAGGACAGCCAGCCGCTGGAACCCTACATGGGGCAACTAAAATCCATAGTGGCAAACCTTAAAACAAAAAATATAATTATAGGAGGAGATGTGAACGCCTGGAGCCCCTGGTGGGGCAGTGTATGCGAAGACTACCGGGGAGAAGAAATCAGGGGCACACTTGACGAACTGAACCTCCACATACTAAATGAAGGAAGTACACCAACCTTCTATACAATTAGAAATGACAAAATATTCCAGAGCCATGTGGATGTCACGGTCTGTACGCAGAATATCCTAGGAGCTATAAACGATTGGAAAGTGGACACAGGTTTGACCACATCAGATCACAACGCCATAACCTTCTCTATTCAACAAAATAAATCAACTCAACCGAGAATGCAAAAAACTACAAGAAAATATTATACTAAAAAAGCAAATTGGGAAAAATTTAGGCAAACATTGAAGACAAAATTAAAGGAAAAGGAAATAACAGAAGTACAAATAGAATCAATAGACAATAAAGAAGATTTAGAACAGGCAGTAAAAAACTATAGCGATAGCGTTAGAGAAAGTTGTGAAGAAAGTATACCTGTCATAAAACCTGGGCGGGGGAAAAAATTACCCTGGTGGACACAGAAATTAGAAGACCTAAAAAGAGAGCTAAGAACGAAAAAGAGAAGGATATCTTGCGCTGCAGACCGTCGACGCCCGTTTGTTATACAAGATTACCTGGACAAAAAGGCAGAGTACGAACTTGAAGCATTAAAAGCGCAGACAGACAGTTGGAAGAAGTTTTGTGGCACGCAAGATAGAGAAAGCTTATGGGATGGGATTTACAGGGTAGTTAGGAAAACATCAAGGAGGCATGACGACTTACCGCTGGTGCACCAAGGGCAGGTCCTAAGTCCAGACGAGTCAGTAGAACTGCTGGCCAAAACGTTCTTTCCTGAAGATCTGGAACAAAATGATAACGCACAACATGCGAATATTAGAGAAGAAGTGGAGAACGACAGGAACTGCTCACAGTGCGACGAACAAGACCCACCATTCACCAGCGAGGAATTGAAATATGCCATCAATAGATTTAACCCTAAGAAAGCTCCCGGAATTGATGGGTTCACAGCTGATATATGTGCGCAGGCCATACAGTCCAACTCGGAGGTATACCTGGGGATTATGAATAAGTGCTTAGAGCTATCATACTTTCCAATACAATGGAAAGAGGCAACTATAATTGTACTCAGAAAACCGGGTAAAGAGAATTACAATCATGTTAAGTCATACAGACCAATTGGACTACTACCGGTTGATGGAAAAGTATTGGAAAGAATGATGATAAGAAGGCTCAGATGGCACTTACTCCCAAAGGCAAACCCCAGGCAGTATGGCTTCGTACCACAACGCAGTACTGAGGACTCCCTCTATGATCTGCTGCAACATATTCGAGACAATTTGTGTAAAAAATTGATCAATGTGATTGTATCATTAGACATAGAGGGGGCTTTTGACAGCGCATGGTGGCCCGCAATAAAACACCAACTTATAAAGAAAAAGTGCCCAATAAACTTAAGAAGACTAGTCGATGGCTATTTTGAAGACAGGAAAGTCAGAGTACGCTATGCAGACAGAGAACACGAAATGCCAGCGACAAAAGGCTGTATACAGGGATCAATAGGGGGGCCAACCTTTTGGAACCTCCTCTTAGACCCCTTACTGGAGGAAATAGAGAGTAGAAACATATATATACAGGCATTTGCTGATGATGTGGTCTTGGTGTTCTCGGGACACTCCATGATGAAAATACAACAAGAAGCAGAACAGGTCCTAACCCGTGTGTACGACTGGGGAATAAGTAACAAACTAAAGTTCGCCCCGCACAAAACCAATGGGATGGTTATAACGAAGAAATTAAAGTACGACACCCCAGTAATACACATGGGAGGTACACCAATTGGTATTGTGGACGAAATTAAAATTCTAGGCGTAATAATAGACAAAAAACTTACGTTTAATAGTCACATAAAACATATATGTACTAAAGCATTGAATTTATACAAACCAATAGCACGATCAGCAAAAATAAGTTGGGGATTAAATCCTGAGATCATCAGGACCATCTACGTCGCAGTTATTGAGCCTATAATACTCTATTCGGCGAGTGTCTGGGCACCAGCAGCGGAAAAGCTGTTAGTGCAAAAACAGCTAAATGTAGTACAACGAGGTTTTGCACAAAAGATCTGCAAATCCTACAAAACAGTTTCGCTCACTGCGGCGCAGATACTGGCCGGATTAATCCCACTCGACATAAGAGAGAAAGAAATGGCCCAACTATATGAGGCAAAGCGAGGCAGACCACAGAGCGTTATAGGCTACCGAGACGTGGAAAAACGAGTCAGCTTTTTAAAATTACCACATCCGGCAAAAGTAATATCGATCGATTACAAAATTTTGGATGACCCAAAAACCATAGAGGGAGGAGGAAACACTCAAAGAGGACTCAAGATATTCACGGACGGAAGTAAGATAAACAACAAAGTGGGCGCCGCTCTGACGTGCTGGGAAGACACGGAGGAAATACTATGCAGGAAATTTCGTCTGGAGCCTTATTGTACAGTGTATCAAGCGGAACTATATGCAATACTGGAAGCCACAAACATTGCCTTAAAAAAGCAAACCCCGATCGTGAGTATCTTGAGCGACTCGAGGTCAGCACTAGATGCAATAAAAAATACAGATTCGTCCCACCCTATTGTTTACGAAATTAGGGAAAACCTCACCAAACTAAAAGAAGAAAGCAAACAAACTAATCTCTATTGGATAAAGGCACACGTTGGAATCGAGGGAAATGAAAGAGCAGATTTCCTAGCAAAGCAAGCAGCGCAAACTAGCAAGACAGCCCCCGACTACGACGGGTGCCCTATCTCACACATAAAACGATACATTAGAGAAGAATCGATAAAAATATGGGAAGAAAGATATAACAAAAGCGAAAGTGCTGCCAAGTTGTTTCTACCAACAGTAAAAGACGCATACAAACTAATAAAGAAAGTGCAAGTAACGCCGACTCTGGTGCAGGTCGTTACAGGACATGGTGGTTTTAGCCAATATCTTAACAGATTTAAATGCAAAGATGATCCTACATGTGACTGTGACGACGTGCAAGAGGAGTCGGTGCTGCATGTATTAACAGAATGTCCAAAATTTAGCAAAATAAAATTTGAAACTGAACAGGAGTTAAATCAAGTAATAACAAAAGAAACTATAAGCAAACTAATTACAAACGTAGATACCAGAAACAAATTTATAAAATACTGCATAACAATAGCCAACAAAGTCATAGCGAGGAATAAAACGAGATAAAACTGACGATATATTTATTTATTTAAATTATATATTATATTTAATAGTACTACATTACATATTATAATATGCTATGTATTTATTTATATTTACTAAACATTATTAGCTTTATATTTATAATTCAAATCAGTACAAAATTAAAATAAACTAAAGTAGCAAATCAAACTGAAGTATTAAGAAAACATGTATTTTCATATATTATGAATAATATAGGATAAAATACATGAAGTAATAAAGAGTAAAAAGATGTATAGATGGAAGAAATAAAAGATAACTTAAAATTAGATCAATTAAATGGGTTAATCAAAATGATAAGGAATCCTCAAAACTGATAAAACTACTCCAAAACACAGCTTCTGGCAATGAAGACCCCAGCGTCTCGATATTGACAGACGGACAGACAGATGGCTGAAGTATAATTGTAATAAATTAAGAATATGAAACAAAAGTAGTATAAGAGAAAATAAATTAGCAATAAGATAGATATAGAATAGAAAGTAAATTAAAAATAAAGAAAAAATGTAAAAGATAAAATAGATAGAAAATATATTATAATAAGAAGGTAAAATGTAAAATAGAATTAAGAAAGTTAAAAATGTAACAAATTAGCAATAAGATAGAAATAAATTAGTGAGTAATTAAAAATGTAAAAGATAAAATAGATATAAAGTAGAAAAATAAGGAAATAAAATGTTGAATAGAATAAGATAGCTCCAAAATGTACAACATTAAGTTTACTCTGTAATCCTTTTTTTTTTAAATAAAGAAAATAAAGACTCTGGCGAGCACGGCCAGGGGAAAATATTATTTAGCTCGCGGGCCGGGCCAGTATAGCGCCCGGACAGGTTATAAAAAAAAAAAAAAAAAAAAAAACCTAACCTAACCTAACCTAACCTAACCTAACCTAACCTAACCTAACCTAACCTAACCTAACCTAACCTAACCTAACCTAACCTAACCTAACCTAACCTAACCTAACCTAACCTAACCTAACCTAACCTAACCTAACCTAACCTAACCTAACCTAACCTAACCTAACCTAACCTAACCTAACCTAACCTAACCTAACCTAACCTAACCTAACCTAACCTAACCTAACCTAACCTAACCCTCCGGGCCTCATATGAGGATAGATTGTCCTATGTGGATGGCGGGAGCTCCTCCAACTTGCCGGAACTGTAACGTTAGTAAAAATGAAAAATCAGACCATAACAGCTTTGATGCAAACTGTCCGATAAGGAAAAAGTGGGATGCACTCGCAAGATCCAGCGTAGCCTACTGCTAAGGGCACCAAAGGAGAAACACCAAGCACACCGAACACAACGTACAAAGTCATCCAGGTCAATCTACAGCGTAAAAAACTGGCTCTTAACGAATTAATGCTGGAAGCCGCAAAAAGAAAAATTAGTTTTGCCATGGTACAGGAGCCCTATGTAGGAGCAACAGGAGAAATCTCGGTGGGAAATGGATGTCGAGTAACCCAACGAACTCAGAGTAGAATTAAACCCGTAAAGGCAGCAATACTGGTGTTCGACTCAAACATCGAAGTTGTCGAGAGCCCACTCAAGACTACAGAAAACATCGCTGTAGCAACATTAAAAACAGGATCCTTAGAGCTGGGGATAATCTCGGTCTATTTCGAAGACAACCAACCCCTGGAACCCTATATGGGGCAACTTAAATCCATAATGGCAGACTTTAAAACAAAAAATATAATAATAGGAGGAGATGTGAATGCCTGGAGCCCCTGGTGGGGCAGTGTATCCGAAGACTACCGGGGAGAAGAAATCAGGGGCACAATTGATGAACTGAACCTCCATATACTAAATGAAGGGAGCACACCAACCTTCTATACAATCAGAAACGGCAAAATATTCCAGAGCCATGTTGACGTCACGGTCTGTACGCAGAATATCCTAGGAGCTATAAACGATTGGAAAGTGGACACAGGCTTGACCACATCAGATCACAACGCCATAACTTTCTCTATTCAACAAAGTAAACCAACTCAACTGAGAATGCAAAAAACTACAAGAAAATATTATACCAAAAAAGCAAATTGGGAAAAATTTAGGCAAACATTGAAGGCAAAATTAAAGGAAAAGGAAATAACAGAAGTAAGAATAGAATCAATAGACAATAAAGAAGATCTAGAACAGGCAGTAAAAGACTATAGCGACAGCGTTAGAGAAAGTTGTGAAGAAAGTATACCTGAAATAAAACCTGGGCGGGGGAAAAAATTACCCTGGTGGACACAGAAATTAGAAGAATTAAAAAGGGAGCTAAGAACGAGAAAGAGAAGGATATCCTGCGCTGCAGACCGTCGACGCCCATTTGTCATACAAGAATACTTGGACAAAAAGGCAGAGTACGAACTCGAAGCACTAAAAGCGCAGACCGACAGTTGGAAGAAGTTTTGCGGCACGCAAGATAGAGAAAGCTTATGGGATGGGATCTATAGGGTAATTAGGAAAACATCAAGGAGGCATGACGACTTACCGCTGGTGCACCAAGGGCAGGTCCTAGGTCCAAATGAGTCAGTAGAACTGTTGGCCAAAACGTTCTTCCCCGAAGACCTGGAACAGGATGACAACGCACAACATGCGACTATAAGAAAAGAAGTGGAGAATGACAGGAACTGCTCACAGTGCGACGAACAAGACCCACCGTTCACCAGCGAGGAATTGAAATACGCCATCAATAGGTTCAACCCTAAGAAAGCTCCTGGAATTGACGGGTTCACAGCTGACATATGTGCGCAAGCCATACTGTCTAACCTGGAAATACATCTAGGGATCATGAATAAGTGCTTGAAGCTATCATACTTTCCAATACAATGGAAAGAAGCAACAATAATTGTACTTAGAAAACCCGGTAAAGAGGACTACAACCATGTAAAGTCATACAGACCGATTGGGTTACTACCGGTAGATGGGAAAGTATTGGAAAGAATGATGATAAGAAGGCTCAGATGGCACTTACTCCCAAAGGCAAACCCCAGGCAGTATGGCTTCGTACCACAACGCAGTACTGAGGACTCCCTCTACGATCTGCTGCAACATATTCGAGACAATTTGTGTAAAAAATTGATCAATGTGATTGTATCACTAGACATAGAGGGGGCTTTTGACAGCGCATGGTGGCCCGCAATAAAACACCAACTTATAAAGAAAAAGTGCCCAATAAACTTAAGAAGACTAGTCGATGGCTATTTTGAAGACAGGAAAGTCAGAGTACGCTACGCAGACAGAGAACACGAAATGCCAGCGACAAAAGGCTGTATACAGGGATCAATAGGGGGGCCAACCTTTTGGAACCTCCTCTTAGACCCCTTACTGGAGGAAATAGAGAGCAGGAACATTCATATTCAGGCGTTTGCCGATGACGTGGTCTTGGTGTTCTCGGGGCATTCAATGGCAAAAATACAACAGGAAGCAGAACAAACTTTATCCCATGTGTATGAATGGGGCATAAGTAACAAACTAAAGTTTGCCCCGCACAAAACCAATGGGATGGTAATTACAAATAAATTAAAGTACGACACCCCTGTAATACACATGGGAGGTACACCAATTAGTATTGTAGATGAAATTAAAATTCTCGGAATAATAGTAGATAAAAAACTTACATTTAATAATCATATAAAACATGTATGCACAAAAGCATTAAACATATATAAACCAATAGCACGATCGGCAAAAATAAGTTGGGGACTTAGCTCCGAGATCATCAGGACCATCTACGTCTCGGTCATAGAACCTATAATACTCTACTCGGCGAGTGTCTGGGCACCGGAAGCGAAAAAACTGTCAGCACAAAAACATCTAAATTCAGTACAACGAGGATTCGCGCAAAAGATATGTAAAGCGTATAAGACAGTCTCGCTCACCGCTGCGCAGGTATTGGCTGGCTTGATTCCCCTCGATATAAGAGTGAGGGAAATGGCTCAACTCTATGAAGCTAAACGAGGTAAACCACAGAGTGTTATAGGCTACAGAGATGTGGAAAAACGAGTAAGTTTCCTAAAATTACCGCATCCAGCAAGGGAAACAGCGCTTGAATATAAATGTTTAGATGACCCAACAAGTATAGAAGGAGGGGGAAACACTCAAGGAGGACTCAAGATATTCACGGACGGAAGCAAGATTAACAACAAAGTGGGTGCAGCTCTAACATGCTGGGAAGACACGGAAGAAATACTCTGTAAAAAATTTCGTCTGGAGCCTTTTTGCACAGTATATCAAGCGGAGCTTTATGCAATACTGGAAGCCACAAATATAGCTATTAAAAAGCAAACCCAGATCGCGAATATCTTGAGCGACTCGAGGTCAGCACTAGATGCAATAAAAAATGCAGATACATCCCATCCCATCGTGTATGAAATCAGGAGAAACCTCACCAAATTAAAGGAAGAGGATAAACAAATTAATCTTTATTGGATAAAGGCACACGTCGGAATCGAGGGAAACGAAAGGGCAGATTTCCTAGCCAAACAAGCAGCACAAACCAGTAAGACAGCCCCTGACTACGACGAGTGCCCTATTTCATATATAAAAAGACAAATTAGAGAAGAATCAATTAAAATATGGGAAGAAAGGTACAAAAATAGCGAAAGTGTGGCCAAGATGTTTCTCCCAACTATAAAAGACGCATATAAATTAATAAAGAAGGTGCAAGTAACACCGACTCTGGTGCAAATCATAACAGGACATGGAGGATTTAGCCAATATCTAAACAGGTTCAAATGCAAAGATGATCCTACATGTGACTGTGACGACGTGCAAGAGGAGTCGGTGATGCATGTATTAACAGAATGTCCAAAATTTAGCAAAATAAAATTTGAAATGGAACAGGAACTAAATCAGGGAATAACAAAAGAAACTATAAGCAAACTCATTACAAATGAAGACACCAGAAACAAATTTATAAAATATTGCATAACAATAGCCAACAAAGTCATAGCGAGGAATAAAACGAGATAAAATAGACGATATATTTATTTTATATATTATATGTAATAGTACTACATTACATATTATAATATGCTATGTATTTATTTAAATTTACTAAACATTATCAGCTTAATATTTATAATTCAATTCCGTATAAAATTAAAATTAACTTAAAGTAGCAAATCAAACTGAAGTATTAAGAAAACATGTATTTTCATATATTATGAATAATATAGGATAAAATACATGAAGTAATAAAGAGTAAAAGAAGTATAGATGGATGAAATAGAATATAACTTAAATTAGATTAATTAAACGGGTCAATCAAAATGACATTGAATCATCAAAACGGATAAAACTACTCCAAAATACAGCTTTCTGGCAATGAAGACCCCAGCGTCTCAATTTTGACGGACGGACAGACAGACGGCTGAAGTATACTTGTATTAAATTAAGAATATGTAACAAAACTAGTATAAGAGAAAATAAATTAGCAACAAGATAGGTCTAAGATAGAAAGTAAATAAAAATGTAAAAGATAAAATAGACAGCAAATAGATAATAAGAAGGTAAAATGTAAAATAGAATTAAGAAAGTTTTAGAATGTAACAAATTAGCAATAAGATAGAAATAAACTAGTGAGTAATTAAAAATGTAAAAGATAAAATAGATATAAAGTAGCAAAATAAGGAAATAAAATGTTAAATAGAGTAAGATAGCTCCAAAATGTATAATATTAAGTTACTCTGTAATTCTTTTCAAATAAAGAAAATAAAGTCTCTGGCGAGCACGGCCAGGGGAGAACATTATTTAGCTCGCGGGCCGGGCCAGTATAGCGCCCGGACAGGTTAAAAAAAAAAAAAAAAAAAAAAAAAAAAAACCTAACCTAACCTAACCTAACCTAACCTAACCTAACCTAACCTAACCTAACCTAACCTAACCTAACCTAACCTAACCTAACCTAACCTAACCTAACCTAACCTAACCTAACCTAACCTAACCTAACCTAACCTAACCTAACCTAACCTAACCTAACCTAACCTAACCTAACCTAACCTAACCTAACCTAACCGCCAAACGGCAAGAAGATCTACCACTGCTGAAAAACGGGGAAGCTATTGACATGAGAGACTCAGTTAAGTGGCTCACAGAGTCCTTTTATCCAGACGACACCACGGAACACGATACGCAATACCACCAGGAGATAAGGGAAAAGGCCAACCATCTTAACGACTGGGAAAACAGCGAACAAAAAGATGCACCTTTCACCATGGAGGAGCTCATGTCGGTAGTGAAAACCTTCAATCCTAAGAAAGCACCAGGAGCAGATGGTTTTACAGCCGATATCTGCAGCAGAGCCATAGACAGTGACCCGGGTTTCTTCCTATCGCTGGCAAACAAATGCCTACAGCTAGAGCACTTCCCGACCATCTGGAAAGAGGCAACGGTGGTTGTCCTGCGGAAACCCGGAAAGGACAACTACCAGAACCCTAAAGCCTACAGGCCTATAGGTTTGCTGCCAGTGATGGGAAAGATTCTTGAAAAAATGATCATAGGTAGACTGAAGTGGCATATTCTTCCTAGGATAAGTACTCGCCAATACGGATTTATGCCCCAAAAAAGCACTGAGGACGCTCTCTATGATCTGGTGAATCACATCCGACGAAGAGTCGAAAATAAAAAGATAGTAGTCGTGATTTCCCTGGACATAGAGGGGGCCTTCGACAATGCTTGGTGGCCCGCTATAAGAATCCGATTGGCTGAGGAAAGGTGTCCTGGCAACTTACGAAGAACCCTCGACAGCTACCTATGTGACAGAAAAGTCACGGTAAGATACGGAGGCGAACAATACACCAAAAACACAACAAAGGGGTGTGTACAGGGCTCGATCGGCGGTCCTATCCTGTGGAACTTGCTCCTGGACCCACTTATACAGGGACTAAAACAGAGAGGTGACTACTGCCAAGCCTTCGCAGACGATGTAGTGCTTGTTTTCGACGGAGATACAGCTATGGACATCCAAAGACAGGCCAACGCTGCTCTTGCCTATGTTCGGGACTGGGGCATCAGCAACAAACTCAACTTTGGTCCATCAAAGACCAAAGCGATGACCATCACCAGGAAACTAAAGTACGACGTCCCAGTTCTGAGGATGGGGGGGGTCGACGTTGGAATGTCACAAGATATAAAAATCCTTGGATTACACCTCGATAACAAGTTGACGTTTAATAAACACGTTGCAGAAGTGTGTAAGAAGGCCACAAATATATATAAACAGTTGGCAAGGACTGCTAAAATTAGCTGGGGACTCCACCCGGAGATAATACGTATAATTTACATGGCAACCGTGGAACCGGTTATACTGTATGCCGCCAGCGCCTGGGCGCCAGCGACTGGAAAGCTAGGGGTGCAGAAACATCTGAACAACGTTCAACGAGGCTTTGCACAGAAGATTACAAAGGCTTATAGGACGGTCTCACTGAACTCTGCATTGGTGCTGTCTGGGTTGCTCCCCCTTGACCTCCGAATAAGAGAAGCAGCTGCACTCTACGAGGCCAAGAGGGGACTTCCCATTGCGGAACTGGGAGACAGAGAGGTAGAGCGAGTCGTTGCATTTGACGAGACTCCCCACCCGGCTGAGCATATGAGCCTGGGGTTCGTATGCCTGAATAACCAAGAGCAAGTCGATAGCCATAACAAGCAAGCTATTCGAATCTACACGGATGGCAGCAAAATTGACGGCACGGTTGGGGCGGCGCTATCCATATGGAATAGCGAAGCCGAAATCGATGCCGTCAAATTGAAGCTGTCACCGTATTGCACGGTATATCAGGCGGAACTCCTGGCCATATGTACGGCGACCAGGAAAGCCTTGGAGCGTCGGGAGGCGAGTTTCGGCATCTACAGCGACTCGAGATCCGCCCTTGAGTCAGTAACCAACAACGCCTCGAAACACTACCTGGCCGTACAGTCACGGGCTAATATAAAAACAGGCAAAAACCAGGGTAAGGAAATAACACTATTTTGGATCAAAGCCCATGCCGGACTAGAAGGGAACGAAAGGGCCGATGAACTGGCCAAAATGGCAGCCCTTAAGACTAAAACTAAACCTAATTATGACCTATGTCCAGTCTCACACGTCAAGCGACTGATCCGTACGCGGTCGCTTGATGAATGGAATCAAAGGTACAAAGAGGGAGAGACAGCTGCCGTTACCAAAATATTCTTCCCGGACGCGGTTAGCGCCTATAAAAACATAAAGAAAATAAAAACTGTAGGCATACTCACCCAAGTTTTGACGGGCCACGGAGGATTCGCGCACTACTTACATAGGTTTAGATGCGCGGAAAACCCAACGTGCATCTGTGACCCGGATAAGGAAGAGACCATCACACACCTCTTGTTTGACTGTCCCGCAAACCTAGCCCTGAAACACAAAGTAGAAATGACCATAGGCAACACAATAACGTTAGAAAGTGCACATAAATTATTAATAGATAAAACTAACTCTTCTAAATTTATAGAATACTGTATAGAAATTGCAACCAAGGCAAACAACAGAAATAAGAAATAATAACAATATGATATTTATATATACTTAAGTATATATAACATATGTATATTATAAAAATGTAAGCATAATAAAGAATAGATAGTATAAGTATAAATAGTGTTAAGAAACTTATGTAAAATCAACCAGGTATAAAAAATATGTTGCACATGTTGATCACATGTAAGTAGGCATATTTCAATATGTAACCAATAATAATGTATATCAAAATAAGAAGTGAATGTATAGAAAGTAAGTAAAAAATAATGTAAGATATAGAATGATAAATGTAACCGTGTAGCCAACTAGTATAAAATAGAATAAAAAGTATAAAATAGAATAAGATTAAACATAGCAAATGTATTCAAATAGCTATAAGAATTTAAACTTGTAACAGATAAAGTAATTGCTCGATGTAAGTGCACTAAGATATTAGTATGTAAGATATAATATTAATCTAAAGAAATATAACTTGTACCCTGTTTTTATTAATTAAATAAAGAACCCAAGATCCCTGTCAAGCAATGTCAGGGGATGCTTTTATTTAGCTCGCGGGCCGGGCCAGTACAGCGCCCGGACAGGATAAAAAAAAAAAAAAAAAAAAAAAAAAAAACCTAACCTAACCTAACCTAACCTAACCTAACCTAACCTAACCTAACCTAACCTAACCTAACCTAACCTAACCTAACCTAACCTAACCTAACCTAACCTAACCTAACCTAACCTAACCTAACCTAACCTAACCTAACCTAACCTAACCTAACCTAACCTAACCTAACCTAACCTAACCTAACCGCGTAAGAAAATAGATAAATGTTTAAATCAACATACAAAAATTAAATAGGATGCAACATATAGTCAAGTATATAAGCGTAGTAATTGAAAATTTTTCAAGTAATAAATTAGATGTAAATTAAGCCGTAAGTAAAATGTAATAAAGATAAGTAAATTAAGTAGTTTTTATATACAAATAAAGAAAATAGTTAAGCAATAGATAAGAAAACATATTAATTAGCCTTAAGATGATGTAATACTACGCTTACAATAGATTAAGAAAACATATGTGTTCTGTATTAAGACTAGGATATCAAACGATGTAATGTATAATTTAAGTGCATTATAAACTTATTATTATTACAAACTGTAACCATTTGATTAATAATAAAATAAAGCAAACAAAGGCCTTGACAATGTCAGGGGACGATTATTTAGCTCGCGGGCCGGGCCAGTACAGCGCCCGGACAGGAACCAAAAAAAAAAAAAAAAAACCTAACCTAACCTAACCTAACCTAACCTAACCTAACCTAACCTAACCTAACCTAACCTAAACCTAACCTAACCTAACCTAACCTAACCTAACCTAACCTAACCTAACCTAACCTAACCCACATAGAAAACATCTTATTAGCTTCTCATACTTTACCGAACATAGTACTATTATACATCAATAGATTCGTCTTCGAGTGCTCTTTCTGATTATCAAATTAGTTTTTCATTTCCTCTCAAGTTTTTCAAAATTACATAAAATTTCACTTTTCTCAAAATAATATACGTTCTTATAACAGATTATTCTAAAATTTCAAGTTTACCTATCCGTGTGTGGTATCAAAACACTCGTCTTTACTTCGCGCACTTGTCCCTGTACTTCTTTTAAAAAATCTTCTTTAAATTTTTCAAATTTTCACCTAAAACTTCCAAAAAACGTCTATTTTCCGATTTTCTTTTTCCGGCTACGCTCTATTTTAAATTTTCCTTCATTCCTGTATAGCGCTCGTCGAGCCCTATCTTCTGACACCACTCCCGTCCCGATCCGACACCTAAAACTCGAAAAAAAGCCTCGCCCGCCCACCCTGTTCTCGTGACTTGTGTGTAGTGGGGGAAGAAATTTTAGGAAACCGTCACCAAACCTGAAATATTTTATTGTCGAATCAGACCTACCATTACCCGTTGATTACGTCGCACACATCCGTTTTTATTTATCATACTTAGTTTCGGAAATATTTCGCGTATAGTCATATTTAAAATTCATTTCAACATTTTTAATCGCCTTATTTAGCATTAAATTAATGTAAATGGATCCCCAAAACTTAAATACGTTAACCAATATTATTTTGGACATTCAGACGCGCGCCAAATCAATAATTTTTACGGTCACTTCAAATAAAAGTGTAACCGTAGCAGTCAAAAAGAAAATTATTGAAGAGGCCCACATCATTGACAGTTTAGCATCTAAAGCATCTGCATTTCCTGACGTCTCAACAAGTCTCAAGCACGACCTCCAAAAAGTTATCCAGGCAGAGTTCGCTAAACTCACCCCTGCTCAAACGCAGCCCCCTACATCTACATCATACGCTACTGCCGCTTCGTCAAACAAAGCTCAACCTCAGAAAGACATTAAACGTGACACAAAGCCTGCTTTAGTTTTAAAATCCAAAAAGGAGAACTCGGGTCGTAACGAATTAAAGGAATCCTTTCAAAAACAGATCTCATTCAAAAATACCACATACACCCCTGCTAAAATATCTTCTTTATCCAATAACAAAATCCGGGTAGAGTTTGACACACGCAAACAGAGAGACGAAACACTGCAAAAAGTAGGAGAGTGCCAAGATCTGGAAGCTGAGCCCGCCAAAGACCTGAAGCCGATGATCATCCTGAAAGGGATAGATAAGGACACGACATCAACCGAATTATCCGAGCTCATAATACAGCAAAACTCAGCCATAAAAGAACAAAACGTTCTTCCTGAGGACATTCAGCTTGCCTTCCTAAAAAGTAATAAGAAACCTACCTTATATAACGCTGTTCTCATTGTCTCCCCCAAAATCTGGAAAATATCAACCGAATTGGGAAAACTAAATATTAACCACCACCGTATCCACACCGAAAACTTTTGCCCCCTCAAGCAGTGTTATAACTGCTTACGATTTGGTCATACCAAAAAAGCCTGCAAATCCGACTCCCTGTGTTGCTCCCATTGTGCTGAAACCGGTCACCTATACAAAGACTGCCCAAATCAAAAAGAAGCCAGTAAAGTCAAGTGCTATAACTGCGTAAATCAAAATACAAAATTCAATCTAAAAACCAACACTACTCACTCAGCCACGTCTCTTAATTGCCCGCAACACCAACGTATGAAGGAGATCATCTCCAACCGTGTAAACTATGGATACTAAACTGAAAATTATCCAGTGTAATGTGGGGAGATCTTATCTATGGCAACACGAGTTTATACAATATTTTTCATCAAACAACTATTCCGTAGCTCTAATTACCGAACCTTATGTAGGTAACCAACTTACGACAAAAAGTATACCGGGGTACAAATTATACCAGTTCACTAGCGATCTAAGAGTTAAGGCTTGTATATTTGTGAAGGATAACATGGGGGCCACACTAGGCATGTCGGAATTCATGACATCAAACCTCTGCTTGGTACAATTAATAACTAAACACCGGAAAGTTTTTCTCACGTGCGTCTATGTGGAACCTGACAACGACGTATTTAATACATTGAACCACTTCATCTGAACACAACGCAATAGACTTTCAACTGTCATTTTCAAAATCCCAAATCAATAAACCCAAAACACAATCGACCTATAGATATAATACTACTAATTTTAGCAACTGGGAAAATTTTGAAACTGTACTGAGCGAAGAAATGCAGCATAACTTTGAAAATTATAATGAAACCATAAATAATATGAACCCTAGTGAAATAGACAACTTAATCGTAGATTTTACCCGAATTTTGCAAAATTTCTGTGACAAATCTCTACCTCGCAAAGGCATGAAACCAACTCATAATCCGTGGTGGAACGAAAATCTAGAACACCTGAAGAGACAAGTCATTAAGAATCACCATCTTATTAGCACATTGAAAAAGAGAAATTTGCCTTTAGATGAAGCCTTAACCGAGAGAAACCGTATTAAAGATGAATATGCCACTGCACTCAAAACCACTTCAACATCTAATTTTAGGGAGTTTTGTTGCCGACAAGGTAAGGAGAACGTTTGGTCGCTGACCAATCGACTCATTAAAACGACGACACAAAATCTACCACCGTCCACATTACGAATATCCGATGGCCAATTCACTTCTGACAGCAATTCAACAGCAACTGCCTTGTTAAATGCCTTTTACCCCGATGACACTCCGGACATTACAACGAGCCAAAAACAAACAAGAGAAAACTCAAAACATACTCCTCTCACATCAAATGAACCTCCTTTTACTGACAAAGAAATCTTAAATTGTCTTAAATCCATGAGTCCAAATAAGGCCCCAGGTGTCGACCACTTCACAGCAGACATTTGTTATCGTTTCTCCTTATCTCACATCGATTTTCTTAGTGCTATTTTAAATAGATGTCTGGTGCTATCCCATTTCCCAGTTCCCTGGAAACACGCATTTGTCAAAACCATTCCTAAACCAAACAAAACAGATTATACCAACAAATCATCATACAGACCTATTGGACTCATTAATATCTTTGGGAAACTGCTAGAAAAGCTCATTACTAAAAGACTCACTCTTTTTCTGAATTCAACAAATTCCTCAAGTGCTAAACAATACCTACGGATTTAAGGAACAAACCTCTACAATTCATGCGCTCCATACTGCTATAGACAAAATACACCACAGCAAGAAAGAAAATAAACTTGTCATGGCGGTTTCCTTAGACATCCAAGCGGCATTCGATAATGCATGGTGGCCGGCTCTCTTGGAGAGACTGCAATATGTCAAATGTCCGCAAAATATATATAAAATTATCGCAGATTATTTAACGGATAGAACAGTCACACTTAACTTTGCCGATGCATCAGCTACCAAAACCATGACGAAAGGGCGTATCCAGGGTTCAGTTTGTGGCCCTACGTTTTGGAACCTGATACTGGACGATTTGTTGAATATGAAACTCCCTGAGAGCTGTCACATACAAGCGTTTGCTGACGACATCCTTCTTATAGCCAGTAGCAAGAAAAAGGCCGATCTGGAATTTGATGTAAACCAAGCCCTGAAATTAATATCTGAATGGGGCGAGAAAATAAAATTAAAATTTAGTCCAGAAAAAACTCAAATGATAGCATTCACACCTAAATGTAAAAGTATAAATGTAACATTAAACAATAACCCATTAGAATTTAGCACCGAGATTAAACTATTAGGTATTATAATAGACCAGAACTTAAAATTCATCAAACATGTCAATCATATTATTAACAAATGCACAAAACTGTATAAAAACCTCTGCAAATTTGTCAGACCCACGTGGGGCATCCACCCCGAAAATATTCGCACACTATACAACCACGTCATAGAGCCCACTATCACATATGCCGCAAGTGTTTGGAGTAAAGCGGTCCAATATAAACATGTACGGGATAGTCTTCAATCTTTCCAGAGGGGTTTTGCTCTCAAAATAATACGCGGCTTCAGAACGGTTTCTTCTACTGCAGCGATCGCTCTGGCACAATTAACACCACTGCACTTAAAAGTAAGCGAAGTAGCACAAATCGAAAACACTAAACTCACTGGACTAACTCACTACCTGCCCCATGATGTACCATATGAAAAATCTTTCCCAGTCTCAGAGCTACCACACCCATCCTTACGTCCTGAAATAGTTATCACAGCGGCTACAACAGAGGAAGAAATAAATAACAACTGTTCCACAAATACTTACAAGATTTTCACTGATGGTAGCAGCGACGGAATGGGTAAAGTTGGAGCATCTTTAGTAGTATACACACCAGAGGGTCAAAAAATCTGTAGAAAACTAAAGTTGCATGGAAGCTGCTCGGTATTTCAGGCGGAACTGCTGGCTATCAGACACTCTACGGACTGGATTCTTATGCATAACCCGCAAAGTGTAGTCATATTTTCCGACAGTAGATCGAGTTTGGACGCGATTAAAGACACAAATAATACAAATCCACTTGTCGCTAACATTCTCAAAAACATTATAACAATCACAGAAAATCAAATTGAACTTAAGCTCGTGTGGGTGAAGGCCCATTCCGGCTTGACTGGAAATGAGGAAGCCGATAGGGTAGCAAAGGAGGCGGCACAACTCCACAAAACCCCTGATTATTCTAACTTCCCCATCAGCTACATAAAGCACCGTCTAAAGATCGATCGTTATAAATCCATGGAAAACAACTACGCGACATCAACGAAAGGACAACATACTAAAAAGTTTTTCCCTACCATAAATGATATTAACAACGCCTTCACAAAAATCAAACCAAATTTTCAATTAACCCAGATATTTACCGGCCACGGATACCACAGGCAATACCTCCATAGATTTAAAATAATAGACACTGATAAATGTCCCTGCAATGACACAGAGATACAAACAATTGACCACCTTCTTAAATCATGCCAAAGATTCGAATTACCACGATTCAATCATGAGACTCTATGTACTAATCTAAATATAAATCCATATGAAATGAATGATCTGCTTCGAAAGGAGAGCTGCATTTCCTCTTTTGTTACCTACGTGAAACAAATCGTAGACTCATTAAAAGCTTTTAACAACAACTTATAAATACCATGAAATTAAATCATTACCCAAATAGAAAACAAAATCAAAATTAAAACAAATAAAACATGAATGGCAGTAAGCTGTTTCCGTATCAACTAGCGGAAACCTTACAAAAATGTCACCTTAAAAAAAAAAAAAAAAAACCTAACCTAACCTAACCTAACCGCAACCTAACCTAACCGCAACCTAACCTAACCGCAACCTAACCTAACCGCAACCTAACCTAACCGCAACCTAACCTAACCGCAACCCTTTTTTTATCAATGGGAAATGCCTTTTCGCACTATATTATGAACGTCATGTCCATTACAAATACTATTGCCACAGTGTTTTATAACACCTACTTGTATCTCATTATTGCTTTAAAAATAAGAGCGAATACTCTGTGCCTACAAACAAGTTTTTAAAATAATTTAAAGCACTTGCGTCATGATTATAGAAGGGCGTTCCAGAGACGAAAAGCTGTGACAGTGAAGGAATGTTTGTAGAAGGTAAAAGAATGTGTAGGATTAGCAAGGCGCAGATTTTTTGAGTACCGAAGAGTTCGATCGTGGGTGAGGTGGAGGAACTGGAAACGTATTTAAAGTTACGGAGGTTAATATGTACACAGTTTAGAAGAGAAATAAGCTTAGTACGAAATTCCGATAATTTCCGCAGGCCAAATATGAATCTTTTGCACAGATTTTTAAGGCGCCTAAGCACGCATCAAGAACGCATCACGAAGTAATCGTCATTGTACTTTTTTATATGTATGCTGCTAAATCAGGTAATATTAAAACACATAATTTTGTAGTTCATTGGTTTATTTATTCACACTGCATTATCAGGGCGAGCGGAGCGTACCCTAATAATAGTCGACAATCTATGCATTCTTGTTACAGCTTTTATTGCGAAACTATTACACTTAAAGGTTTGGGTTTTGACATAATATTTTCGATTCATGTCTGGATGTGCTATCAATCATAAAAAAATTATTTTATTTACTGGAAAAAAAAATCATTCATTGATTTTTATTGTATTACTAACGCCATCTATAGGAAAACTAAAAAATTGCTTCCACGTCATTTCCCCTTCATGTACATATGTAAGTTTCCCTTCTGAAATTAAAGATGGCTCTGATTACATTTGTTCAGTGTTGTTTTATCGTAGGATTTTCTTTTCAGGATATTAATACAATGTCCTTATAAGTTTTATTTGACATAATGACGCAGATTTTAGTAGGATAAAATAGAATCTACAGTATTTAATAGAACAATCTAGCGTAATCCAGTTTTTGGACTTGGCATTGGTAACTTGGGTTGTAATGTGACAGCGCCATATTGAAGTGTTTATGAAACTGAAGTGTATGTTTTGTGTGTTTTGTGATGTGGTTGTGAATTGTAATTACATGTTTTATTTAAGTTTTTTGTAGTATTGTGATATAGTTATTATAAGGTAAATAATGCACTTTAAAAATGATCATCGTCAAAAAAATTACACTGGCCATATTAAAATTCAAAAATTCGAGTCTTTTAATTTAAATTGTTTATTTTTAAATCGATATTCGATTGCACGATGATCTAAATACATGAAATCACATCATAGTTCATACCTGTCGTTCGTACGTGTAAGTCCAAACCGGCTCACGGTGGCGCGTCTGACAAGAGGTCATTAAAATGCCACGAAAACGCACGTTTACTGGCCGTAGACTTTGCGAGCCCTCCTAAAGCACCGCTTTTGCTAGTTATAAACGCTAATAAATAAGAATACTTACGAAAGTTAAATACTAAATACAAGTCTGTGCCTCCTGTGATAAGTGATAGAAGTGAAAAATAGACACTTTACAGGACGAAAACCAAACGAGTTCAAAAAAATTCTAGTTCATAAACTTAGAGCTAGGTGTAACACGAGTACCTTCTTTTGTAGATAAAAAACATACTGTCATCGTGCATATAGTTTTGGAACGAAGTTCCTTGTCGCGCGTTACGAAAGGGGGCTAGGCGGAAAATTTGGTAAAGAAAAGTGGTAACGACACTTTTTGCCGTCGTAGTTTTTTTTACATAGAAAGCAAGCCAGAGTACTAGGATAGCAAAAACATGCAAGCGAGTGTGCCAAAACAAATCTGGGGTATTAAATTTCTCATCGGCTTTAAATTTAATACCTTAGATTTGTTTTGGCACACTTGCTGCATGTTTTTGCTATCCTAGTACTGACTGCAAGGAACTTCGTTCCATCCAGGTGTCCCTTGACACCTCTCAAGTTTTATTTGTAGTAAATATTATAATATTAAAGTAATTCATCAAAAACCTGTGTTTACCTTTTTTATTTCAAAAAGCGCTAATATTACGTGATAAATGATACAAGTAAAGTTAAATTATGTTGCACCTATAAATTATCTTTATGTAAACTGATATATAACTGATTAGGGTACAATTCTATATAGATTCATATATAATTGTACCCTAATCAGTATTGGTTTATAGTGATATAACTCTAAATAAATCAATATTCACGATAAATATATTGAAAAATGAAATGTGAAAATTAATATAATCGCAGTTATAGCACGAAGCACAAAAAACTATCTGTAGAGCAATTATTTATAGGAGTTACAACTTTAGATATATCTATATTCACGGTTTTTTTTTACCAACCTTGTGCAACTCTTTGTGTGTACAAAATTATCTCCAAAACTATAGCTGATAGAAGAACATGAGTTACATAAAAAAAAATTCTTATAAATTTCTATGTTAAAATCACTAAAAGGGTACAACTCGACTTAGGTCACTTATCACAGGAGGCACAGAAGTGTTATCTGAAAGAACTTTTGTCGACTAACTATTACGGAGTGATATTTGATAATCATCGATGATTTAATATAGAAACACTAAACTTAAAATTTTACTCAAAGACCTAATTTGAACATTTAACTAAACATTTCTCTTAACTATACTAACTACTACGGTAAAAAATATATTTAATCAATACAAAGTTCATAAAATACCCTAACTTATTTAATATCCGTTCGCTGTTTGATCTTATTCAATAAGTAACAACAAGATACATCTTTGATCGGAACTGTTTAAAGTTGAATCTCTCATCAATGAGCTCTCATAGTTCCGGCTACGTTCATACAATCAATATAAATTATTATTAGTAAGCTGTCAGCATGTGTGTGTGTGTGTGTGTTCTATCTGTCGCAGCTGAAGCGGCGCTCGCAGTCCCGCGGCGAGCGCGCGCGGTGGTCCCACAGCCGCGCGTTCTCCTTGCTGGAACCAAGGGGGAGAACGTTATCTTGTTAAACTTATGAAACAAAATTATATGGTTCAATTAACAATGTTACATTATTCATATATCCGGTTAAATAACATTCAATATGAATGATGCGTGACTGAGGAAATAGTGCGTTGTCTATTCTATTGGTCAAATCTACAGTCAGATGGAGCGTTTGGTGATGATGAATGATGTGGTCAAGCCGACGCCTGCATCAGCTGCGTGACCGATATTTTTTAATTTCGGTGAAGCAGTTTATTTATTAATTTGCATTCCACGTAGACTCTAGTCTAAAGGCAATGGCATGACACCAGCCAGACACTGGAGGTAGGTATAGCTTAATAGAACAAAGCGTAATGTTACTTGACGAAGTAGAGCTCGAAGGCGGCCAGGAAGCTGGTGGAGGAGCGCGCGTGCAGCCGGCACAGCCGCAGCCGCTCGCAGCGCTCCCCGGCCTCCTCCCCGGCCTCCTCCGCGGACTCGGGCTGCGGCTCGGGCTGCGGCCGCGGCTCGGGGCTGGAACATACATTAGTCAAACTTCTCGCGAACACAATATGATACTGTTCAGACCCTCATCGTAGTCTCACTACAGTTCTCGCCGTTATACGGCATAGACGATTTTGAGAGCGCAGTGGCTTTAACATTGTGTGCATTATCACCTTGTTAATATCAAAATCCGAAATAAAATCCTCAGATGTTTTAAGTACGACTTAGGTAACCAGACAGCGCCTAAGTCGTACAAATGGAACTTTTTTGAAAATTGTTGAAATTTCTATTCTCTTTAAAAGGTTTTTGTATGTTTATGACATCTATATGATAGCTACGTAAATAAATATTTAGTAAACGTACAAGATTTAATTTAATTTCAAATACCCTAAAAATTACAGCTATTTGTACTTTGGGGGTACGACATAGGCAACCTTGTCCTAAATATACGAAATATTAAAGCCACACAATATGTCCAGGATTCTTTAGTTCTCATTTCATACTGACACCGATGACCAAACAAGAATGTGATACCGTTCTCTTTCTCGTTCGAAGAACCTTTTGAAGCGGGCAAAAATACCGCCAGCGATCGGAGAACAGGCGAGCCCGAGGAGAACAAGACCGCGAGAAACTCATCACATTCACTCTTCTCGTCTCGGGAGTTCTCGGGACTTCTCGCCGTGAGTCTGGAGGAGACTTGTGTTACTCCGCATAATAATGCATTTAATTAATAACTATGATGGATACATACCTACTAATCCATTTTGTTTAATACTCGAATTTTATATTATGTTTAGAAAAAAGAAAATGTGATGAAGATGAATGAAGAAGAAATAAAGTCTACCTCCTTCTCGTCCTCATTTTGCCGCTGTCGCGACTGCTGTGGAGAGTGTGGAGCCCGCCGACACTTGACGATGTGTCGATAAACCTTTTCCACAGCGAGCGGGCGAGCGGCGCGCGCGAGGCGGTCACTGGAATGTAGTAACAATAACCAGTTGTATCAGATTTATATTGCAAACTATTTAACTGATTAATAATTATAATAAAATCTATTTATTAACTCGCTTTTATTAGCTTCATACGTATGTTAGTATGTGCCTATGTAGCGAAAACTTCGAACATGATTTTGACCTCCTTCAAAACATCGGATTAAATCGAAAGGCATAATTATCAAGGACCGATGACAGTTCAATATTAAAAAAAAGAAAGGAAAAAAGCAGGGCACTTAAGTTTCATTTCAAAATAAATAAATAATAGTTTAAAGAACACCCTTTTTTTACAATAAAATATATTTTACTACTATTCTTAATTCAAATTTATTTTTTACTTTTTAGTTGGATTTTAGTTTTGTAGTGTAGTGCTGATTTCAGCCAGTTTTTCCTCCCTAGGACGTTTTGCGGAAGTTACGACAGTCAATCCCCTAGTTACCAGTATATATATTTATAACTACCTTTTGCCAAGTTATTTTAAATAATTAAATATCAAAAAGGAACATATACATTAAATGAAATAAAAAATTACATTAAATTTAATTACATTGAATTAAAAAAAAAATAAAAAAAAATTATAACTAAATTACATTTTTACGTTGAACTAACTCAAAGGGGGCAAGTCATTCCAAATTCTTGCTGCCGCAAACTTAAAACCTTATAGTGCTATGTTTCGGCATAATTAATCGGCTTTCTATATTTTTGTGATATTTTTAACCCAGTTAATTTTTTCAAAAAGATATTCCAGTTTCTTGTTCCAGATTATTCTATGTAGGTACCTTACAAGCAAAATGAAGTTCCCGTTTAGCTTTCATGTTAAAACATAAAAGTTTATGTTACCATGTATAGAAAACGAAACATAAAAGTAAAGTAAAAGCACAGAAGAAATAATAGTAGGTACTTACAAATAAGTGTAAAAGTAAAAAAATATTATATCAAAACACGCTCAATTTAAGGCCCAAAATAAAACTCAAAGACCACTATTTCTGTTCATTGAATATTTTTTCAAAATTTCAATTAGGGGGCACTTCAATAACGTGTTAGAGCACAAAAATATTTTTTTTAGAATTATTGTCTGTCTGTTTGTTTGTTAGTCTGTCCGGGCATCAAATGAAAACCCTTGAACGGATTTCGATGAAAATTAGCAAAGTCGTTACTAATACTCCGGGTCATATTTTAGAAAAATTTTATCCCGGAAAATTAAAAGTTTTCCCTTGGAAACGGGATGAAAGTTTGTATGGAATATTTTGAAAACATCAACCGATTTTCTCCAAATTTGCAACAAATGTTCCTTGCTTAAATTGATTGAACAGATATTTTCAATTTTATCAATATTTCGCAAGAAAAAAAATACAAATTATTATGAATATTGCTTAGTTTTCAAAACTCACTCTTGGAGAAATTCATTGTGATTGTATCGTGGGTTTCAGTATATTTAAAGTGACTAAATATAAGTAGGTATTTCACTATAAATTCACTGTTTTTAAATTTTCTTCTGCAAGAGGTACAAGTAAGGTAAAACATAATTTCCGTATGCTAAGCTGCGGGCAACACAGCTAGCGTATAATATGTATAATTAGAATTAAAATTTGAAAGCGAAAATAAACAGTGAGAAGCTTAAAATCACATAACACTTTTTTGTAGTTGAAGAACACTGTCGTTCATCAAAATACGCATTTTTGGCGGCTTCACCCTTCAACTGACTGCTGTTGTGAACATTATATAGTTATAGAGTGGACAAATGCAGAGCGCGAGCGGGTCTGGCGCCAGTCGGCTCAGTCGGCCGCCACGATGGGAGCGATCATTGTAATCTTTGACTGAACCCCGTACCTTCTTGTCTGCTGCTATATGTCTGGAGAGGCAGGCAGCTCACTGAAGCCGCCGAACACACCACTACCACCAACAACATTAACATCTTGACTTCCATGATGAGTCCGTCACTGTGCTCCAGCTGTACAAACCTCCAGCTATATAGAACTTGCACTGCAAAGGACTCCCCTCCACTCTACCACCACACCAACGTTGACGCATTGACGTGAACCGCATGTATTGATATGAAAATCAAACACATCATTTTAAATTAGATCTTGTTAACATACGAGTAGTTATGTACAATATATACACAAGTCATTAGTGCCGGCTGTTTACGTTGTCGGTCCCGTACCTACTCCTCTTCCGCTCCAACGCACGCGGCATGAAGTGGCTTCGTGTTACAATACAAATCCTCAAAATTCATTCATGTTTATTTCTTTTATAACATGCCTAATGTAAATGCTTTATAATAGTATAAAAGTATACAATAATAAATTAGTGAACTCATTTTTTTGAGGAAAGTACTATAGTAGGCACTATGTAGACTTTCTCCACTCCATATTCCATACATAATATCTCTACATGCTTCCATACCCTTGTGACTTCTTCTTTAAGATCTGTATACTTACTTATTTTTTAACCGACGAAAAAAAAAGGAGGAGGTTCTCAATTCGACACGTATATTTTTTTTTTTTTTTTTGTTTGATCACGCAGAAATCGGCACAGGGTGGTCCGATTTGGATGATTCTTTTTTTATTGGATAGGGTATGTCCTGAAGTTGGTCCCATATTTTTTTGAAAATTTTGTTTCCACCCTAAAGGTACGAAAATAGGGAATGATTGATTATTCATCCGTTTTTTACCCGGAATTTTTACATGTTAACCCCAATAACTTTGTACTGGATGATTCGATTTCGATGATTCTTTTTTTATTGAATAGTATATACCTTGAGGTTACTCTTGTTTAAATTTCAAAACAAAATTTTACCCCTATAGGAACGAAAATAGGGGATGATTGATATTTCATCTACTACATTTTTACCTGGTAACTGAATCAATAATTCATAAAATCATTAATTTATTATTAATTATAAGTATTATAGCAACTAAAAATTAAAAAATAATTACTTTTTAACAAAAAATAAAACCAACGAAAAAAAAAAACTGAAAAGCAAAAAATAAAATAAACCATTTAGTATTATAAATTAAGATCCGAAATTAACAGTAAATAAATAATTTTGAGGCGGTGCCAAACCAATGAAAAAACTAACGGCGAAAAGATGTGCGCCGCGCTGCTGCTACCGTGTGCATCGCATGCCGCTGCCCTCATAATATTATGAATTCTATGTAATTAATTTTGGTTGTTTGTTTGGCACGGTCTCAAAATTATTTATTTACTGTTAATTTCGGATCTTAATTTATAATACTAAATGGTTTATTTTATTTTTTGCTTTTCAGTTTTTTTTTTCGTTGGTTTTATTTTTTGTTAAAAAGTAATTATTGATAATCTTTTGTATGTTGTGTGTATTTAACCAACCGATTTGTATTTCGCACACCAAATAACTATTTGAGAGTAAGTGTCCCTCCCACCTGCAAGCTAAACACAAAAATAGGTTGCTTATTTCGCTAGTGACTAGGAACATCGTCGGAAGTGCAAAATCGCATTTATTTATTTATTTCATAAAATGTTCTTAAATAACCAAGTCTATCATCAGCTGAAAAGAAAGTATTATTTTATGCATAGTTTTTTAGTAACTGAAATTAAAAACGTCGGATATTACCTTGATAGCTCACTTACAATGTCAGATACGAGTAATAACTACTAACGCGAACGTTGTTAGTGGTGCACGGGGGTGGGTGAGCGAGCGCGATCTCCCACTTCAGACTATGTTAGCTGGGTGAACGGACGTTGCGTTGCCATTTGTTTCTTTCGACATTTTATTGTTAATCCTTTACTTTATAACGCCTTTCACAATGTCTACTAGATCAGCACGTTTAATCAAACTAGCTACTGGACGTGGTGAAGAAAAACATAGTAATAGAATTAAAAATGCCGATGAAAACATTTGACCAAAGCAAAACCTAATAATTTAACAATGACGTAAATGGCATTTCCGACCAGCAATCATCAATTTCGCACAAGCAACAGTGTCGGTTGTGGTACTTCTAACAAATCAGTATTACTTTTACCCCATTAAAAAGTTTACTAATGACTTTTCTCATATTTACACATTAAACACCGGCTACTCATAATATTTCCCTAAACACATATAACATTACTCTAAATTTTCATGATCTTGCTTAAAATAAGTAAAAAGACGCATCCAATTTACACTTTACATCGCTCTCCTGTAAAGTTGCTTTATTTATTTATTTATTTATTGCTGTTTTTCATATCCGACATTTTTAATAGTCATGGGCGATCGAATTTAAAACTTGACGTCAATGTGACTGCACTGTGTACATTACACATTTCTTTTATTTACTTTTGTTGTTAGGGTGCTTATTTATTATTTATGATTTCAGTTAAATTGCTTATTATTAATACAAATAAGTGTTGTTACTTGTTGTTACCGGTAGGAAGCGGCCGCTGGCTGACGCTCCATGACGCACGAACGCCGCTAAAAGCATACACACGGCGTATTTTAAACGTGCGTATAGTTACGACGGCAATTCAGACCTTTGTACACGTTCAGAGATTGTGTGCGCGCTGCAATTAAGCGCGCTTGTGTCGATACATACGCCGCATACGCGCAGGTAGGTAGGCAGGCCGCTGTATGGGTGGTGTACGTTATACCGGCCAGATAAATTCGAATTCCGTAATAATTTAATTAACAATAAGTTCTGGCGGGGGGGCTTGAGAGCCAAATCTTTCTTTCTTATTATTCTTTCTTTGGCCGGCAAGGAATCACTGATGGCTCTGGTTTTGTTGATGTCCTACGGCAACGAATCGTTGCCAACGATACACGATGGGCACGACCACTTGCCATCAGCAGTGCCGGCCCGAGCATTTCTGGCGCCCTAGGCGAAAAACTAAAACGGCGCCCTCTTAAGAATTTTTTTTGACAAAACCATAACTAATGTAA